>JASANC010004826.1:0-23291 GCA_030248135.1 Theristus sp. LFF4_11
ACAGGGCCTTAAAGAACTCCGCAAGATCTTTCACGTGAATACTGTGTGAGGTTCCAGAAACTGTGCAACTACGAGATACGGTAGGGCTAAAAAGGTACACTTTGCGAAAAATCGCAAAAAATCGAGGGTTTTTTAACTTCCGCGCCCTAAAAACGACCTTTATAGGCATAATCAGGGGGTACTCAGGGGGTAAACCTGAAGCGCCTTGATTAGTAGAATGTCTCTGCACCCTTGGTTTGAAAACTTTCCCATGTAGCGCAGACCCCCCCCCCACTCTTATTTGCAAACGGTGTTAAATAGGTTTTTTGGTGAAACATGCGTACAGTCTAACTCTACATGATATAAAGTCCAATCTGGATAATATATGCAACATGACGTGATGACCAACCAATCAGCGCTGAGAATTGCTCGTGACCAACCAATCAGCTAGTTGCGTATATTAGCGAGATGGACTGTACTATCTTTTATTTTGGTCGCGAGACTCAGTGCGTGCATACATTGGTAAACAGCTTCATGCATGACGCGGGAATTCAAAAGTAGTATAGCGAACCGAGTCCCCTAAATATAGGGTCGAATCAATTAGGCGATTTTGAATTGCAACATAAAGATTGACACTAGTTTCGTTTCCATGTACGTCAGCGCACGCATTCAGAACCTAAAGAGTCGCAGAACCTAAAGAATTGACAAAACACCATGCTGAACGGTCACTATTCGTTACAGTGTCTTTCGGTTCCGTTCGGTTTCGTTTTGGTGCTTCTGACGATCGCCTATCGACGATACGCGACACCGCCGCCGGTGGCCGATAAAGCGATGGCACGCGGGATGCTCGGTTTTTACGAGACGCAACTGAATGACACGGAACGGGAGACCTTGGTGATCGTTGTATTTTGGAGCGACTGTACTTATGAAGCTGATTGGTGCTTAGTTCTGCTGTGCTTTTGAACCGAGTCTCTGCTGATTGGTCGAAATGGCATGACATGAAGATAGCACACTATCGTTACCGGATGGTATCATATACATATGTCTTTTGTGCTTTGAACAATAGAGCGGTCGCTGCTAGAAGCTAAAAGCTAAAAGCAGCCCAGTTGAGAACGATAGCTGTGTACATTAAATGGCAACGGTACTGATAATACCGACACGTGCATGCAAAGAGAGGATCCCAGTCACATCCAGCACCAACAAACTACAACAAACCACAGAGACCGACGGAAACGTGCGACGAAACGTCAGCAGCACTGTCGACGATGACGATGCAACCACAATCGGGGTACGATACGACTCGGTCGACCGTAATCACGGCCAACACGACCGTTGCAGTCGACAGCACACGGTCGATGTTGCGTAGTGTGCTTTTGAACGAACAACGACTAATGCAGCAAACGAGACACCGACGGAGAGCAAGCAAGAGAATGGACGAGGAATCCGCTAGAACAACAGTGGGAAGCGCCGCTGAGACGACGAGAATGGATGCCGTCAGTTGTGCGGAGCCGCCGATTGATAAAACAGTGAAAATGCAACTTTGAAGTTCTAAAAAAGCGTTTGCTATGATCTTTTATTTTGCTCACGGGACTCAATGCGCGCGTAGATGAGTTAGCAGTCTTATGCATGACGCGGGAATTCAGAACTGGTAAAGTGATCCGAGACCCCTTATTAAGGTCGGTCACTTAGCCTATTCTGAATTACCACATGAAGATTGAAACTAGTTTCCTTTCACGTCTACAACCGCATTGAGTCACAGTTCTTTAAGAAAAGATAGTACATTGTAAGCTATATATTTGTGGTGCACGGATACACGTTTCGTAGATTCCGTTTTTATGCAGTCATTTTTTACCCTTGTTTCTGACGTGACGTGACGTGACGTGACATAACTACAGCAACGGTAGTGTTGTCGCTGTCGCATGTGCTGTCCGTTTTTTCGTCATAAAAAATACAAAAATTGGGACACTTTGATCAAATACACCATTTGTACCAAATCAAATAATAGTTTGGATGCGTGAGAACGATATAATATGCAAGAACGCAATAAATAAAAGACAGCACTATACCGCACTAAAGAGAATTTCCCATGTCCCATCCCGCGTCCTGTCCCTTGTCAAGTCCTGTTTCGAAAATGATTTTTTTCTTTTTAACGAAAGTGAATAACATTTTTGGGACAGTGACAAGACATGAAAGGGGACATCAATTGTCGCGTCTGTAGCGCAGGTGTAGAGCTTTCGTCTGCCGTTCTGTAGGTGGAAAGTTCGAACCCCGCTGCGGACAAGACACACAATGGAGAAACTAAAGTGACCAACAACATCTAATGGTCTACTCCCTCCACAGCCAAGGGTAAATTGGGCTCGGGGCAGTATTGCCCGTTTCCGCCGGAGTTCGGTACCTTAATTAGGGTTTCCGGAACCGGCGCGCGAACAAATCAAAAAAAATAAAAATAAATAAAATTAAAAAAAATAAATAAATAAAGGTGCTAGACATATTTTTCTAGCGTTACTGGTGCATTAAGTATAAGTTAGTACTATAGTATTTTGCAAAAGAAATTAAAAAAAAGCACGCAAAAGATAACGCGCATATAGATGCAGATGTTCGTTTCATGTAGATAAATGCAAATTCAATTGCGGATTCCCGTATACCAAAACAATTTCACAAACAAAAAAAACAAACGGATCAAAATAGTAAGCTCCGGTTCAGAGAACAGGCGTTTTTGATTCTGCATTTTTTGCATCTGCATCGATATCTGCACGAACATCTGCATCTGCGTCAATATCTGCGCATGAACACCTGCTTTGAAATCTTCCTGCATTACAGTTCGTATGCAAACATGTGTGCAAAAACAGTCTATCACGGTTTCACCATGGTGAACACGTTGTAGCCAGTGTTTGCCTCCACGTAGGGTGCCGTGGGTTCGTCGAAAAAATGCAATCTGCAGTCTCCGGTTGCCGCATTGGAACTGAATGTGTGACAGAACGTGCGTTTGTGGCAGAGCACACTGCAGTAAAGTTCGGTGGGCACTGTTTCGACGTGCGATTCGTAGCCTAAAAAATAGCTTGCTAAAAACTGACAACACACACAATCACAAAACACGTAACGCTAACGTGATAAACTACATTCTTCTAATCACAATTACAATTCCAACCAACCATTCATCAAAAAATGGAGACAGATTTGTTTCAATATTTGAAAACACCTATGACGAGTTTCGCTGCAAACCTGGTGCAACGGCTGTGTTCTTTGCTACCACGCGCCACGTCACACCGTTTATGCGGTCTTCTACAAAAAACAAACATTTTTTTGAAAACCAGTAAAACAGTAAATTATCTAAAAATGCGAGAGACGCATATAAAAGGAGGAATATGGCTTTGTGTAAGCAGTGAGAGACTTGGCTCGACAACTCTTTTCAAGTCTCTGATGTGGTACACACGGATACAAGTACACAAGAGTAATATTTTTGCGCCGCGTTTGTTTTGCTGAAAAGCGAAAAAAGCTTTAAAATTATTTTATAATTGTCCTCTTCAGTTTAGTCTGAAGTCACAGCGAAATTCTGTAACTCTGTGCAAAAACACAACAATCAGAGACTGCGATTGCAAAACACTGTTGCATGTAGCATTATCGTTGCTAACGTAGTGTACGCACCGCTGTGTACACACCAGCACCAGTGACGAAAAGGTGTTGTCTTCCGTTAATTTTCACCACTTTTTACCAAACTCTTGTTGATTTGCGTGGGAGTATGAATGTAGGCTAAACCGTCCGTCCCGTGAGCCATTGCCTTTGCCACAGAAAGGGACATTGAGTAAACCAATGCCTCTGCGATACGCTTTGTCCTGGGCAAACCAGTGTCAGCGATCTAAAGTCTGATTGTTATTTCAGTTGTTTTAGCTTTAGTGGTCGCTCGCTAAATGCCCGAAATACCGCAAATGTGAAAGTTTCATTTGTCTACAATGTACGAGTACGAGGGTTGCCATGTGCAACCGAAATAGTGAATAAACGGCGCAAAAATATGGCTCTTATGTACTTGTATCCGTGTGTACCACATCAGAGACTTGAAAAGAGTTGTCGAGCCAAGTCTCTCACTGCTTACACAAAGCCATATTCCTCCTTTTATATGCGTCTCTCGCATTTTTAGATAATATTCTGACTTTTAAATAAGTCCCGAAGGTCGAACCAAATTCACATCTCGTTGGTCACACATTCTTCTAAACCCCGGATACCTCAGGGTTTTAATTTTTTCGCTTTTTGGGCCAATTTCGCCTATGCTATTTCTACGGCCGATTCGCCCGACATCGTCACGATTCAGTATCTAGAATTGCTCACATAAGAAAACTGACCCAAAAGCCGTGATCGGCGCAATGAATTACCATGGACAACACAGTTTTTTGCATTTGGACCGATTTCGCTAATTTCCACTGCGGTTCGCCCGAAATCGTCACGATTCAGTATCTAGAGTTGCTCACATAAAAAAACTAACCCAAAATTCGTGATCATCGTGATATTTGTAGCTTATAGTATGCTCGCTGGAGGCAGCGAGCAAATTTGAAAAAAGCGCGCGAGGGAATAACCAGCCATATAATGCGTGATGCGCTCTCCGCTCGCTGCGCTCGCTCGCGCATCCGCATGATAAAACAGCAAAACGTTCTCCATAATGTGAGGAAACAAAACACAAGTGGGCGAACACCTGTTTGATGCGTTGCTCTTCTAGAAATTCGTCCCAAACTGTTGTTCTTTTTGAACGTGACGTTGTTGTAGTTCAAAAAAACAAAACAAACACAGGAGCTAACCATGCGCGCAGAGCAGAAACCCAATTCGAGAGCATTTTGTGTCCTGCATCCAAGTGTCGCTTCTCGTTGCACTATACTGCGAACAAGCTCAAACTCGATAAAAAGAGTGTAACTTTGAAGGAAGTAATGGAACTGGCTGTCGGATTTACAATGTACACTGTAACTACTGCCAATTTTCGAACAATTGCCCCACCGAACGTCACTCAATAAAATCACTGCACAAACCTTAATAAATTTAGGTATTTTCGGAGTAGAAACGTCAATGGGTAGGTGTGCAAGTTCCGGGCACTGAACGAGTCATAGGCCATAGGGAAAAATGCCAAAATCCATGCCAGCACCAGCACCATGCAAATTTTGGCATGGTTTTCGGTATTTTTGGCATGGCGTCCGCCAATTATTTATACTGACAGAAAAGTCTACTGAACAAACTGGCTGGTCAATTGCCACTAGTTCCATTTTGACATTTGTGTGTTTTTTGGTTGTTTGTTGAGCTTGTCCGCTCCTGGTATAAGATGGAACAGGTGATGTTGATCGTCGCGTCACCCGGTTCACTTTGATCAATGCCATCTGGCTCGGCTGTGCGCCACAGAAGCAGATGCTGAAATTGTGATTTTAGTGATTCATCATCAACGGCAAAATTCTGTATGACTGGATTCTCCACAAACACCCCTAAACCCAGGATCCCCGTACGGTATGGCCGAATAAATATGGCAGTCTCAATCAAGGCGATATTAGTCGCAGACTAGGAGTTGCTTTCTCAAAAATGATAAGATTTCCGCCAATCGAGTGTGCAAAGGGAGAAATAATGAACAGAATAGCCCGAATTACCCATTAATTTTGAGAAACATGTAAAATTTGACACGCAATTGGGTTTCTGAACATCTTGTTTTCGTTGATAATCGGCCATACTGTAAGTACCTAACCCCACTTACCCCCCCCCCCGCCAAAAAGATTTTGGCACCGCCACGGGTAGGCCCCCGACCTAAAAATGTCTGTCATCTTCGGCACTCTTCAAAAAGCAACTAGCGATTTTTATTACCGTGATATTTTGATTGTGCAAGCGGCGATTTTTGTCGAAAAACCACCAAGCTCCGTCCGTCTTTGCAATTGGTAGCACCCAAGTCCAAGTCGCAACGGTGTTGACCTGAAAAGACAAGATTGGGAATGAAAGACATTTTTAAGCTCGAAAAAAACACTGCAAAAAGGCCAGAGGGCCACCAAAGATCGATAAAAATCTGGCAGTGTTTCTTTCTGGCCATTTTTGCCGTCCACTAATTGAAAACCGTGTTTCAAGTTCAAATCACGGAGCATCCGCTGACTCGGTCGCCGGTTGATTCCAAGCAAGACCGACACATCCGGTTGAGTGGACTTGTTTGAGCTCCGTGCCTTTGCAGCTGCCAGCTGTTCCGTTTTCTTGAAGCAGTTCTTTTCACCACAGAACGCCCGATTCGAGGCAATTCAGCAACAGAACCCGTCGCTTCGAAACGACGCACGATATCCGAAACTCGTTGCGGGCGGGTTTTGACCGACCGAAGCGTTTTTCGTAGCGACGAGTTGTTTCTTTTCTTTTCACATTTTTGGGTTTCATAAAAGCGTTTCACAAGGAATACACGGTTTTCAATTGCTAGACAAACTCCTGTTGACTTTGAAACACTGGTGACCATCTTAATCAACATTCTGGTTTCAGTGGCAACAAACCGGATCAGTCAAGTCCTTCCACACATCCAGCTCCCACTGATACCGTGGAATCGCCGGTTGCGAATAGGCGTACAATTGATTGCAAGCGTTTTGCGTCGTGTCAAAGATGTAGTTCGCTTTCAGCATAATGAAGCAAGTGTTGTTCCTGACCAACGCGTCTGCACCGTACGCAGCGCAATCCGATGCGAGGTCGCCAGAAACTGCAAAAACATACAAGAGTATGTCCATGGAAACAATTTCAAAGTTTTCACACAAAATTTTAGTATGACCTATTTTTTCAAACGTGTCCCACTGAAATGACGTCATGTGCCGCCAAACATGCGCTTGCCGTTCACAGCAAACCAGACTTTCCGTTTCTTCCCGTAAACAAATATGGTGAATGTCGAATCAGCCACACCAAACTGACATTTTAGTGCCTGTACATTGACAAACGGCGTTTTTAAAACAAATTACGTCATTTTAGTCTGGACCCGTTTGAATAAATCTACAATAGTATGGCAAACATTTTTCCAAACTCCGTCTGAAATATGAAACCAAGCTTGAGAACGAGCCATTGTTCCCATTGTAGGTTTTTTTGCAACACCCTGTGTGTATATTATTCAGATGGACTGTATGAAGCAAGGAAGGGACCAGCATAAGGCAAGGACGAGCAACGAAATAGACCAAAATAAGCCACAATTGAATACACTGGATTTTTTGTTAATTTTTGTTGCTCACCCCATACCGATGAACGAACGATGATGGACCCATGGACTAATAATTCCCTTGTTACGAGAGGGGGCGGGCAGCCTCTAGGCCCCGCCCAGTCCCGGGCACACCAGTGATTCGAACCCTATCTCGATTTCGGTGGCTTTCGGTCGTTGTTTTTTCCCGAAAGTCAGCGAATCCGACACAGTTCTTTTTTCGATATCCACATCCAGTGTGTTATCTATCACTCTCGACCTGGCCGAATGCCATTTCTTTCACGGTGTTTTTTTAAAGTTATTTACAGGTGAATTCTCTGTGTTCTCCGAATGGCCTTATTTGAAAAGAACAACACTAACCGACAGTCGCCAGCCAGCTGGCCAGAAGAATTAGCCTCATGCACAAACGGTGTTGCATTGGTAATGGTAAACTGTCGCACAAACATTTGGTAAACGCATTGAATATCTAGATAAACATGTTAATGAAACTAGAAAAATCCAGTTGTCCAAGCTCGAAGTGTCATCAAGTCCATTAAATTGTTTATCGCGAATGTTGGCCAATATTTCCACAATTAGCAGTTGCTACAGTGATCGATCCATCAATCTGCCTATCAGTACAGGGTGTCCCAAAAAAAACATAACAAAAGTAAATGGCTCGTGCGGCCGACTGGTTGCACGTGAAGCCGTGAAATTTGAAACACTTTTAGAACTAAGGAACACATTTTGTGTGTTCAAATTTCATCTTGAAATTCTACTTTTTCAATAATATTTTAGCAGAAATACCTAAAAACTCAAAAATCACCTAAATTCAGTTTTTTCGACTCAGAATAAACATCATTGTCGTCATCGAGAATCTCATCTGGCGTTGGCACAAGTTCACCGTCAGCTTCATCTTCACTGATGTCATCATGTTCTCGCTCACAGTCGGTCAGTTTCCTTTTTCTCGGCTGCTCTATGTGTTTTCCATTGTTCTCAATGAACGCCGACATTCGATGTTTGAAACTGATGATCACTTTCTGGTGCAGCGCCCGATCATCGCTGATTTTTTTGCACACCGCTGCAGTGGTGGGCGCCGAAAATGTCCCACATTATCCGTCAGATGCCCCCAAACGCAGAAGTCAAAGACTTCATGTCACGACTCCTCTCGGGCCATTCAATTCTGCCCATGCGGCCGATCCAGCGGTCACCGAACGACACCGACAGCCACTCGCGCACTTGTTTCAATTTTCCTCTAGGTTTGGGGCACCTGAAGGACATTGTGTACCGTTCGGCGCCCAACAGTTTCGACGATTTGAAGAGCAAAATTCGCAGTGGTGTGCAAAAAATCAACGATGATCGGGCGCTGCACCAGAAGGTGCTCATCAGTTTCGAACATCGAATGTCGGCAATCATTGAGAACAATGAAAAACACATTGAGCAGCTGACAAAAGTGAAACTAAAGGGCCGAGAGGATAAACATGATGAGTTTAGTGAAGACGAAGCTGAAGATGATCTTGCGCCACAGCCAGAAGAAATTCTCGTTGACGACAATGATGTTTACCCTGAGTCAAAAAACTGAGTTTAGGTGATTTTTGAGTTTTTACGTATTTCTGCTAAAAAATAATTGAAAAAGTAGAATTTCGGGAAAAAATTTGAACACACAAAATGTGTTCCTTAGTTCTAAGAGTGTTTCAAATTTCACGGCTTCACGTCTAACCAGTCGGCCACACGAGCCATTTACTTTTGTTATGTTTTTTTGGGACACCCTGTATTTATGTACCGTATTACCTCTATTAAACCCCCCCCCAAAATTAAACCCCCCCCCAAAATAAACCCCCACCCCCTCGACAAGTTTCCAAATAATCCCCCCCCCCAAAATAATCCCCCATGGGGGATTATTGAAACCTGTTTGAAACACATATCCAGCGAATTCAGTGGCTGGTTGCAGTGAAAATGATGAAATTGTGCTACCAAAGGCCCCAAATGGATGAGTTAATGGTAATTTCATGACAAAAGGCTGTTGTAAAAGGAAATTTCTATGTAGAGTAGAAGTTTCTGCGACTTCCTTCCTGCCATGGAAGGTATTTTTGCCATTTTGCCCACTCCTAAAAATGGTTTCCAAATAAACCCCCCCCCCCCAAAAATAAAGCCCCCCCCAAAAATAAACCCCCACCCCCAGAAGTCGCTGAAGAAATAAACCCCCATGGGGGTTTATTAGAGGTAATACGGTATGATATGTATTATTATACATTGTAATCATAATACCGCAGGTTTTTCCGCCGAAAGCACTAACTATTGATTGAACTGATGGGTTGATACCGCGCGCCCGAGAAAACCCGCCGGTGGTCCATGGAATGCAATTTACACGGAGCTTATTGATGCGAGTTGCTTTGTTTTGAGCTTTACTCAACAAACCACTGGCACGTTGCCACAACGTTGCCTGGCACTATCGATTCATTGGTCAATTAGTATGGTTGACAATAATGTTGGCGAATAAAATATGAATATAGGACTAGTGCGATGTAATAAGCCGCGTACTGGAACATATAGAAAACATTTTTCCGAAACTAGAGCATAAAACCTTTGCTCATCAGGATTATCTTTACACGCGACGTGACGTGACGTGACGTGACGTGACGTGACGTGACGTGACGTGACGTTACGTTACGTGACGTGACGTGTACGCAGAGTGCTTGCTGCACATACAGCAAACGTTTTGGGTCAGTGTCGCGCAGACCGCAGACCATTCCAACGCTCCTCTTGAATAAAGACTGTGCTGTCCGTTTTTTCGTCATCAAGTAAACAAAAATTGTGACATTTTGATCAAAAACAGCATTTTTTTTATTTTCCAAACCAAATACAGGTTGAAAATAACAATTTGGAATCGTGAGAACGATGCAGAAAACATGTTTGCAAAAACAGTCTATCACGGTTTCACCATAGCGTACACGTTGTAGCCATCGTTTGCCTCCACGTAGGGCGCCGTGGGTTCGTCGAAAAAATGCAATCTGCAGTCGCCAGTGGCCGCATTGCAACTGAACGTGTGACAGAATGGTCGGTTGTGGCAGAGCAGACCGCAGTGAAGTTCGGTGGGCACTGTGGCGACGTGCGATTCGTAGCCTAAAAATAGCTTGCTAAAAAGTGACAACACAATCACAAACACGTGCTTCGTGATTAACGTGATATCCAGTGAAACAATTACAGTTCTACATTCTTCTAATCACAGTTACAATTCTAATCAATTATAATTTATCAAAACTGGAAACGGAGTTGTTTCGATCATTAAAAAAACCTGTGACGAGTTTCGGTGCAAACCTGGTACAGCGGCTGTGTTCTTTGCAACCGCGCGCCACGACACACCGTTTGCGCGATCATCTGCAAAAGCAAACATTGTTGAAAAAACAGTAAAACTTAAAATTGCGTTTAGGTTTTGCAATGGCGTTCTCCAAAATGTGAGGAAACAAACAAGCGGGCAAATATACAGGGTGGGCCAAAAAAGGTTCCATTTTCAAACTGCTGTCACTGGCTGGTGTTTCAATATTATAAGCTGAAATTTTCAGCATTGATAAAACATGTGATGCCATTTTTTATCCAGTTTGGTCAAGTAGATTCAGTTTTACCGCACAATGTTTAAAAATTCCCAAATTAAAAAAAAACGGATTTTTAACCAAGAATTTCACAACGAATCATTGCTCATAGACATCCAAATCATCCAAATCATCATGGTTCGGGACAGGCCAGATTCCAAACTGGCTCGCTTCGTCGATTTTGCTGGACTGCGCGTGAACATTGCAACCACAGTGTCTTTGAATGCAGCAGCAATCGATGGTCGACCATCGCAAAAAAATCAATTTCAAAATTTTCACTTTATCACTGCTCCAAGATATCCGCATTCAATGCTAATCTTACGTTCGCATCATGCACTACAAGCCCAGACCTTTTCAAAAATACGCAGTAGTAGTTTTGTTCCAAATAAACAAGTGCGTTTTGATAAATTTTTAATGAGAATAAAAAACATAATACCGACCCAATAGGATTCACAAAAAAAACTTCTCTTTAAATTGAGGTCGCATCTCCCGCCTATAAACAAACAAAACGGGTTGTGATTATCAAATGCTTGAAGTGCCAGTATTATCTTAATCTTCAAATTTCTGAATTCTGATCCTTAACAAATACCTATATGGAATGGATACGTGGAAAATATCATGCTAATCTTAAAAAATCATCAGAATTGTGCGTTTTAATGCATGCAGTTCAGGTTGGCAACATGTTGAATTGCAACGGCATTCTTCGCCAACAGCCAATTCGATTGTTAACAACAATATGTTCTGGTGAGGGAAATCCCTTATCATGAAACAAATAATGCAAAATAGTTACTTGGCTTTTTAGTTGGTAAACCCAAAGATCCGACAGCGTTGTTTTATAATTTTATTCAATAATTTTATATTCTTTCAAGCTTGTTTCAAGACTCAGGTTTTATTTCATACATTTTAAAAGACAGCTTATGATTTTCAAAAACTGCAAGTTCAGTGCATGAAAGTTTCAATCAATAAAATTATAAAGAAATTCTCTACTTTCAATTTACAACTTCGTGTTGAACAAGCACAAGTATGGAAAGTGATGTATCACCGGAAGAACATTTAAGTATGTAGGTACCTATGTATTTTAGTTTTTTGTTGTTCGACACTTGTTCATTCGATGGTTTTTAGTTGGTGACTGCTTTTTATTGCGTCTCACCCAATGTTTTCCGGAGAAACAGAAAAAGTGCTCTGATTTAGTTTCCAGTCATCACAAAATGTTTGATTGATCCTCTAGAATGTTCAAGATTCACAAATTCAGGATAGAGGATATTGCAGTTTTTTTTTCATATGAAAATCCCTCCGGTCAGGCACCGTATATACTTTTTTGATTAAAACTTGGATAACACCTCAGCTTTAAAATTTCGCAAATACTTTTTCAGCATGTGCTGCTCAAAAGTGACACAGTAATCAGAAACTTTATACCATAAGTGCACTAGTGCAAACACACCAAACAAACAGAACTATATCATGATTTTGGTTATTTCACTTTTCTTAAATGCGAAAACGCACATTTTGAACATTATAGCAAATTTGAAGGACGCTGCTGGAACAAGCAAAAACTAAAATCGAGTGAAATAATAGCAACAAAATACAAACAATATTGGCCGAAGAACCTTAGTAATGCGTGCACTTGACACCGTTGATATATTATTGTGACGCGCAACGAAAAAAATCATCAAAATCAGCAATAAATTCCTCCCTGAAACAAAATTTTGCAAATATAAAATGTGATGACTGAAACCGATTCTGAAGAGTGGTGTACATTGTTGAAATTGCGGTTAAGTATCGAAAACTTCTGCGAAAAACAACCAGAGACAAACACCATGCCAACCTGTGACGACGAAAAAGGAAATAATAATTATGACAACTGAAATCGTCGTTATTCGCATTTCAACGCATCGAACTTCGCGTGATCAACACAGCAGCCTCGTGGGCCTGGACGCCTTTGGTGTTACTTGACATTGCACTTTTGCCGCATTTATGATACATTGGTACACCTGTTTTTTCGCCTTTGCTGAAATCGATGCAAACAAAAAGGATCACGGAGGAAGTTTATACCGAATCTCTGGCATGAGCGCACATCGGTTTACTAATTGATTGCTGGTGTCGTCTTTAAAAAGAAGTGGTGGAACTCCATATCAGTGTCCAAGCGACCAGCCATGATCGAGACAGTCAAGAACACTCTCTAGAACCATTGTTTTGATCAAATTTTGCGACAACTGGAGAACCACTGTTTCAATCACGTTTGGCGACAGCCCCAAAATCCACAACGTCGCGCGCAACATGCCCGAGTGCCAGTTCCAGCGCGTCGTCAGTCAGTATTTCTGCGACCACAGTCGACTGGTGGCGAAATGGCCGTTGCCGTTTCTGGTCGTGCCGCTGCTCGTCACGGTCGCCCTCGCGTTCGGCTTCGTCGTGCACATTGGTGAGCGGGACGTCGAGTTTTGTTGGATTTTGGAAGTTGAACTTGAATTATAATCACAGTGAAACAAACTATTCAGTGTCACTTTCGTTTTTTTCGTTGTTTTTTTACATCAGGAATGTTTCGTTTCACTAAAGCGGCATTCATGAAGTGTTTTTTCAAGCACGCGCGGCTACTAAACACTGCAATATGCGTTCGCGTTGTTTCATTAGCGCCCCTCAACAGTGAACGATAGCTCTGCGGCAGTTTCGTTGCTCGCTGGGTGGTTTTTATTAAACTTCGTGAATGCGCCTTAAAGAAAGAAATAAACCGTTGGCGTGGAAACGGCGAAGTGTGAAATTGTTGACGGCGGTGTGAACTATGACTGTTTGCTGTAAACTGTAAGCTTGAGCTGATCTCTGCTTAGCTTTTTTTGTTTCAATGCATGGGATTTCCATGCAGAAGTGTTGTTTTCACAGAGAAGTCTGGTTTGAAGATTGGCAATGTCAACGCAAGCAAGCTACAGAATAGCACGCGCTAAGCCGCGACCACACAAAAGTTAGACACACCCAAAATAGTCCATGAGCAATTTTCAGACAACCTAAACAACACCGGCTCGAAAAGCGGCGACAAGCTGGCGTTATTCCTGCCGGATGACGTTCCAGCCGTCAGTAATCTACGCGAACTGACGGAGTTGTTTCCGCCAAAGGACGCCATTCGTGACAACTACGACATGTTTGGCGCCACGTTCGCCTATGTCGTCATCGAGGACGTGTCTGCGAACGAGAATGTGCTCCGGAATTACCCGTTGCTCGTTGCGAACGATTTGAACACGAGGATCAACGATATTCGCGTTGGTTTTGACGGTTTTTGCTGTTGTCATCGAAACTTTTCACTTTTCGCTATTCATCCAGTTTCAGAGTCATATCAATGAGATGCGGATTGCTTTCAATGTGTTCTCTGAGAAAAAAAACAATCAACAAAACATCAACAAATTGTTGATTGGCCACTGGTGACTCATAAAACTGAAGATTATCCAAATCTCATATGCTGATGGTTTTGTTGACTTCTTTTTCAACGAGGCTGTTGTTGTTTCACTTCAATAATTCTGTCAAAGCGAACGTTTAGTTCCAGTTGATTTGGTGATCATCATCTTTGAGAAAGTGCGTGCGTGTGTGTGACGCATACAACATCAATAACGCATCATATCATGATTGACGACCTTGAGGAAAAAGGGAACTTTTGCCGCATGTACATGTTGTGTTGCAGTTGATAGTGACGGTGATTGCGTGAACAATCAAATATGGGATCATTGCACTATATTTTTTTATTACATTGCACGTTCGAGGCAACAACAAAGACCCGACGAAATTTCACTTGCTCTTCTCTTTTCTTTCTTATTTTCCGCCTAAACTGCCGATTTTCCGTATGAGTAATGGGTTTGGGTTTTGCACTAAATAAAAAAAACACTTCGGTGAGTGCGTGATTGCGTGTTGGATTGTGAATTGTGGTGTGCGAAATTTTTATCAACATTAAAACGATATCGATTTCAAAAAGACTATTACATTGATGAATTGAGTACTTTTGTCTTTTCTTTTTTTGCGGCCGCATGAAGGTGCAACTGCTTATTTGTTGTGCAGGAATCTCAAGGTTTGCAAGCGAGCGTTTTGTTCAAACGAACAACTGAAGTACATTTTTGCAGAATGAAGCAAAAAATGGCTGTGGGGATTGGTAATGTGACGATGTGTGTAGTTGCGGTGGTCGAAGAGAATGAAACGTTGACGATACAGTGGGGACGATCGAAAGACAGAGTTAGAAGTTAGATGAGAAACCAGTGTGACCAATGAAACTACCGGTGAAACCCAAAACTCCAAATGAAACTCGTCATTACAAACCAGAGTGACCATCGAAACTGGTCATTAGAAATTAGAGTGACCATCGAAACTGATCATTAGAAACCCGTGTTGCCATCAAAACTAACTAAAAGTTATTCTTCAAAACACTTCCGGGTGATATGGCACATTCGCACCGAGAGGTGACTCTGGTAAACACTCAAGTTTCTCGTTTCAACAACGTCCAGGTGAAACTCGACAGCTGGTACGAAGCCGGCTTCAAGCAGCTCTGCTTCATCGACCGTTCCACACAGTCGTGCGTACAGCATCCGATTCTGTTCCTGCTGAACAGCAGCGACCCGCTCGCCTCCGTCCGCTACTTCCTCAACTATCCGAAGCAGATCATCGGCGGTCAAGAGGTCGACAACACCATGATCTTCGGCTCGGTCACGCTGAGCGCGCACGAGAATCGCACGCCGTCGCGCGGCGACCGCAACGGTCCCGTCATTACGACGAGTGTGACGCGCAAGATCGAACAGGCGAAGGCGATGCGACTCGCCTACGTGCTCCGTCAGCCGAGCTCGCCAAACGAACGCCAAATGGTGGTCGCCTGGCAGAACGCGTTCCTCCAGTTGACGTCCTCGTTGCGCTACCCCGGCGTCAATCTCTACTACACGTCCGCAGTCAGCTGGTCGCAGGAGATCGAGCGCAACGGCGGCATGATTCTGCCGTACATGCCGTTGCTGTTCATTGTGCTCGTCGTCTTCTCCGTCTGCTCGTGTTTCACCACTGATTGGGTCGTCAGTAAACCGTGGCTCGCCATTTGTGGCATCGTGAACGCGCTGTGCGCTGTAACGGCCACGATGGGCACGCTGGCGATCGTTGGCTATCCGTTCCTGACGATGGTCTTCATCATGCCGTTCTTGATCATGTGTAAGTGATAAAAAGCGGTCCGAACTGGTGTTCGGTGTCCTGTGTGTCTGGGTGTCCTGCGCGGTGTCAGTGTTCCCAGAAATGAAAGTAATCGCCAGACCGTTGCTGCCGTGCGCCGATCTGCAATTGAAACAAGCAGTGGTTTTGTTTGGTTTTCAGCCTTTTCCATGACGTCTGTTTTGTGGCTTAAGAGGGACAAAACACCGAGTATGCTGTTGCCGCTTTTATTTCCGGAACAACCAGGAGGACAGGACATCCAGACGGACACAGAACATCGGACAGCTTCTTTAGCCTGTTCGAAATCACGACTTCTTATAGTTGATTCACCCATTATCGACTTCATGTCTTGCAATTCATCGTGGTTTCCCGAAATTGAATTTTCCAGCGATCAGCGTCGACAACATGTTCATCATGTTGAACAGCTGGCGCGCGACGCACCCGCTGAAGACGGTCGAAGATCGAATGGGCGTCGCGATCGGCGAGACGGCCGTCTCGATCATGATCACCGCGTTGACCGACGGCCTCTCGTTCTCGGTCGGCAGCATCTCGAAGTTTCCGGCCGTTCGTACGTTCATCAGAGTCACGACGGTTTTTTTGGTGGGAGTTTTTGTCAGTCAATTTAGCTCTAAGAATATTCCAGTTTTCACGAACTCGACAGGAATCTTCTGCACGTACTGCGCGCTGGCGATTCTGTACGTGTTCCTCTACCAGATGACGTTCTTCACAGCGTGCATGGCGTTGCTCGGTCGTCGCGAGGCCGCCAATCGCCATTGTATCACGCTGCGAAAGACGCTGCCGAAGACGGAATGCGGTATGTAGTTGGCGTTTAGTGGCGTTCACAAATCCATTTGCTATTTCGGACGGAGATGCATCGAGAATACTTTTTCTGAAACGCCGAATGGAATTCGAACCCACTGCCAAGCCAGTGCTTAAGACACCAGACCATCGAGGCCCGTCCTTCCTCAGCCGTTATCTCACTTTTGTTGCCCTTCAACCGCAATGAACCACGAATTCACAGTCATGCGATCCAGACCATTTCGCAAAATCGTTTCCCCTCTCCGCCATAGGCCAACGCTCGCTGGCCTATCGAATGCTCTGCGCCGGCGGCGTCCACAGTAAGACGAATCGATCGATTCCGATGAAACCATCAGAGCAGATGATCACCGAGTTCTTCAGTGGCACCTACGCCGACATGCTGAAGGTGTGGGCGGTGAAGGCGTTCGTAATCGTCTCGTACATTCTCTACATCGGCGCCTGCTGCTACGGACTGATGCAGCTTCCAATCGGACTCGACTTGAAGGCGCTGGTGCCCGCCGATTCGTACGTGTCGCAGGAGCTCGACACGCAGACGCGCCACTTCACCGCGTACGGCGGCTACAGTTTCTGCGTGACGAAGGGCGCCGAGATCAAGTATCACGATCCGCAGGTGAGGAACGTGTTTTTGTAAGAGGTGCTGACAACCTCGGAAAGGTTTCGGAGCCGCTTTACATTCAAGCATTCTCACTGAAAGTCATCCAACACAGCGTTCCATTTTCATCGGCAGGTCAAGCGACACGTACTGGCGTTATACGGCAACCTGACGCGCACGGAGTTCACGGACAACGGCGACTTCTGGTTGGTCCATTTCAACCAGCTACACCAGCACCGGCTGTTCATCTCGGAGGCGGACTTCCTCAACACCGTGCAACAGTTCCTCCAGCAGCCACAGTACGCAAAATACGCGAACGACATCCATTTCGACAGTTACAGCGGCGCCATCGACGCGTCAAAGATGCTCATTCGTATGCGTAACATCGGCTTCACGAATCACACGAGGATCGTGAAAACGCTACGTGCGATCTTCGATCATTTCGCGTTGCCCGGTTTCATATACGAGAGCAGCTTTCTGCTGGTCGATCAACAACAGTCGACCATCGAGAATGTCTGCCTGAACGTGGTGATCGCCGTGATTGTGATGATCTTCATTGCGGTGCTGTTCATGCCGCGGTTGATTACTGCGATTTGGATTGGAGTCAGCATTTTCAGGTTGGTAAAAGTGACATTTCGCTTTAGTTACTGTTCAGATGGACCCAATTATGGGTCAATTCTACCCACCTCTTCTTCCAGCATCAACCTGGGCGTCATCGGCGGTCTGGCGCTGTGGGACGTTCGCCTGGACATTGTGTCCATGATAACGATTGTGATGTCCATCGGGTTCTCCGTTGATTTCGCCGCTCACATCACGTATCACTACATGATCAGCAAAGGAGGCGAGCATCGACTGAACCGCGCGATGAAATACGTCGGTACACCCGTTTTACAGGTTGGTCGACAAGTCGACACGAACGAACGAACAAGCGGTAATTTCGGCGATGTTTTTACCAGGGATAATCCAGAAAAGCGTACAGAAAATTTAGTGCCTATTCATCCTTCGGGCGCTGCTCGAACACGCACAGATAAGATTCTAAGTTGGTAGCACCCAGGCCTCGAGGGTGACAGCAGAAACTGATGTACCAACACTTCAACCAGTTTCATGAATGGGCAAAAGGTGGTACGGTACGATGATTGATGTGTTTAGGCAGCCGCCAGTACGGCACTCGGTGTGCTCAGCTTGGCGCCCGTCGATTCTTACATGGTTCGAACGTTTGTGAAAACCGTCATACTCGTCGTCGGACTTGGTCTCCTTCACGGCCTGCTGTATCTGCCCGTGTTCTTGTCGATTCTTGTCCCTGCCAGCCAGTACCTCGAGTCGCTCGACCTCTACAAGGAGATCGGCCATTATCTGGCGACGAACGTACCGCGATACCTGCACCAGATCCGAAATAAAAGTGAGCGACTCGTTTTCTGTATTTCTGTCCTGCCTCCAACAGTAGACATTCCGTCCGACTCTCTCAGGAATGCAATGCTATCAAGCCGAACCGGTCGATAACAGAGCGATGAGCGAACAAATACGGGCAGAGACAATCGGCGGCTCGACGGCGCTCAGTGGACGCAATCGACTCGGTGGACTGCACGCGAGCAAGAGGTTTGCCAAATTCGGCGTTGAATGGCCACTCTGAAACGGCTTTGAGCCGTTCCTTCCTGCCAAAGTCTTTCACGATTATTTTTTCCAAGCATCGCTTCATTTATTATTATCGCCTTCTCTGATCCGAACAGATATCCGAAAATTTCCGCCGAACCAGCGATGACGAATCATCGTCGTGGCGGACGCTCCACTTCTGCAGATCTGTACGATTTCCTCAAGTACAAACGAGCGCAGCAAGACGCGATGGCGAGTGCGGCCGCCAGTGGCGGCGGCCAATACTCATCGAGTCGATCGGTCAGCTCCGACGATCTCTACTCGGAGCCGATCAGTATCGCGCAGAACAGCAGCGGCGACGGAAGCTCCGGGCCGGAGCAGGCACCGTCGTCCTCGAGGACCGGTTTGTACTGGGTTTTTTTTAAAATTCGGTCTTTTTGAAATGGTTTTCCATTTCAAGTTTCTTGACGCCGATTTCTTTTCAGGCGGCAGTGAGCTACCTCTGTTGGTCAGTTCGGGCGAGTTCCTCCGCGGCGCACGCCATCGGAGTCCGTCGCCGAACACAGCAACCGGCGTCATCGGCACCGCGACAGGAAGCCGAAGCGGCGGTCACCATCACCACATCCACGGTCCGGTCCGCTTTCCGGGCGTCAGCGTTCGCCGCAATCACCCCGTCTATCAGTCGGAGCGCGTCAACTACGCGTACGATCACCAGGACCGTCCGGACGCGACACCTCGACCACGGCGTGACCACCACGGCGGGTTCGGCAATCGTCGCGGTGACGTGCCGACGGACAATGGCAATAGTAACACGGCACGACGACGCAATGTCGTTGGCGCCAGCCGTGTGTGGCGTGCGCAGAACTACGGTCAACAGGTCGACCATCGACGGCCCGGTGGCGACGAGTCACCATCACCGATCACCGACCGTGATCAACAGCAACATCGACCGAGCGATTCCGGGAGAATCGCATTCGGTCGGCAGAGTGAACGTCGACCACCGGCGAACCTCAACACCGACAATCGGCATCGAGCGTCCGCCCGGCAACCGGCGGACCATTCCGGCAACAGCCGGCGGTCCGTCCGCAACGGTCGCCTCAATCAACAACACGACGGCAGTTTCGCGGCCGCTTTCGCATCATCGATGCATCTGGTCACCAATGACGCCGCGCAGGCGGGCGGTTCATCGTCGCACAACAATGAACAACGATTCCCGCCGCCGCCGCAGCACACGATGCCGCCGACGTTCGCCGGAAAGGCGGCGCCGAACGGCGGCGTTCCGGCCGTCGGCGGCTTGCCGGCGCCTGGACACGTCGAGACGGTCCGAATCGCGCTCGGGCAACAGGCGAATTGGGCCGGCAGTAGTGGCCAATTGAACCACCACCACGCGACCGCGTCGGCGAGTGTCCGGCAGTTGCACCGAACGATCTCGACCGACTCCGGCGTGAACGCGATCGACGAGATGAGCAGCGACGTGTTCACGGTGATTCAGCCGACCAATCACCATCACCAGCAACACGTCACCAGCTCCGCTCATCATCATCCACTGAACGACGTCGTCCACGGCAGCAGCATGTCACGGCCGCTGCACCACCACCACAACGCCAGCGCTGTGCTCAATAAGAAAGCCGGCTCGCATCAGCAACAACCGCCGCTGATGCGAACCTTCGCGAGGGACAGCCATCCGACGCGGTCGTCGCCGATAATCGAGGCGTATGAGAATGACGTCATCGAAATCGACGACGCTCCGGTTGCGATACACATGTGATTCGAGGACGGTCGCTTTTTATTTATCTTGCTTGTTGAAAGGTTTTTATGGCGCTTTTCTCAATCGAAGGTCGAATGTTAATAGGTAATTTTGGCTCCCGGCGGGGCCTCCACTGTAAACACTTCAAACAAGATTAGAAGGGGCATTCTTAAAAAGCAGTATTTAGTGACGCGTTCCTATTGCGTCATTAAATACTGTTTCATGAATGCCGCTTCAGCTATAAGCAAGTTTTTTCGCAACCATTTTTAAACAACAAGGCTACCCGCTCAGCTCGGTTCACAACAGCCAAACATGCCAAAGTGCCAAAATAGCCTTTACAAAATAATTCCAACTCGAATACCAATTGCCACTAATCAAAAACATACTTTCCCCCTGACAGTAAATATTGTTTTTGTTTGATATTGCCATCCAGTTGGGGTTGATTTGTTGTTACCGTTGTTTTTGATAAAACGCATCACCCAATTGATTGGACTTTTACTATTAATAACTTTCCTGTTGAAACTTCATTCGTCACAAATGGAAATATGGAGAGGCAGCAGTTTCAGTTGTTTTGATGCATTCTTTCAATCACATTTCTACAACTAGAAACGAACAAAAAACGTTACCCATATCACCAGATGTTTTGAGAGAGATGCCCGTGTTTTCACGGAAACATGAGATCACATTTTCCGGCCTCGACCAGAATTTCCAGCTCCTGATTCGCCCCAATAAATTTGTTCTGGATCTGGATTCGATTCTGAAAAAAAAGCATGAAATCAAACGTCATGCAGCTGCAATTGAAGTCTGTCAATATTGTAAAAGTGCTGAACACAGAAACTCACGGAATAAAACAGACTGTCGAAGTTGGCATGAAACAGCTGAAGTTCGTTCACCGGGACCGGCAATTGCAGTAAACGAATCTAAAGAACCTGAGAAAATGGCAAAAAATAAGATAACATTGCCAAATAGTCGGTATCAGACAGGCTAACAAAAAATTGAGCATATTCGTAGCACCGGATGAAAAGTGAATTAAAAAACGGAGAACAAAAGATATTCAAAAAAATTGCGCTAAAACAAATGACAATTGGACTCGGGATCGATAAGTGCGCTGGGTAATTACAAGAGAAGAATTAAGATTGAAAACATTTTGATGTTGAATATGCTGTAGAAACCGCATTTAAAAAACCAACTCACAAAACCGAAAGTGCAGATAACAAGGTAAAATGTTCAGAAGAAAACAGTATTGCAAAAAGGATCAACAGAGTTGTTTGTACACAACAGGCAAAGAGGAATCGCAATGGAACCTAAAGCGCAATAAATTGTAGAGAGGAAACATCTTCAATTATTTTATAAAATGTGCGCACAAGTAAAACATCAAAGGGCTTTCTATCTTTAACAGACATTTCGGATGTCATAAAAAGGCACCACTTTCAAACGTTTTGAAGAAAAAAACCCGTGTTAAAGCGAAGAAAATGCAAACAGTTATAAAGTAGTGGGCAGTGGCTGACATTTGTTTTCCTGCGGGCATAAACGCCTGATAGCCACATTTTTTGCGAACAAAATTGAAAGAACGGAGACTCGACTTGTAAATGAAAATGCCACGGAAAAGAAAAAAAATCTCAACAGAAATACACAAAACAAAAGGAGTTTTAAAGCAAAAAACAGATTCAATATTAAATTTCCTTCAGTTGGTCATAGTCCAAGTTCAACACACAAACACAGTTTTATCATTTCAATTTCACGACAAGAGACTAACACAACAAACTACCGAAACAACAACAACAAATAAAAACAAATATAAGATGAGATGTAGGTTTATTACAAATCAATCGAACAGAAACTCAGTAGTTTTTTAGAAACGATTGCAGGCGATATAAAACAATGGGAGTAAAAAAGAAGAAATAACATCAAGAAAACATTATAAAAAATGGGGTTAAAAAAACAATCACGACACAAAACAAACCTGCGAGTTTTCAGTGCCATCCAAAGTCTACCGTCACATCTCACCTCGATTCAACAAATCATCAATCAAATCAAACCTACCAACACGCGTCAACGAAAAATCAGGAACAAATCAATTTTCTGCATCAATATTGTTTTGTATAACCAAAGTCAAACTGCTTTCTTTCAGATTTCGTAACATATTTTTGCTAGTTCATTCTGAGCGTCGCCGATTGGAGGACCACTTTCAATTTGTTTCCGGCGACCGTCTGACCGTTGTACCGTTGCGCGAACACGGTTGCTTTCGCGACATCTTCAAACACGATCACCATACGCTCCGCGGATGGTTGGATGCACGACTGAAGAAGGATGTTGAAACATTGAGACAAGCTCTGGTTTTAATTGTTTTGTTGAAAAAATTAGTCCAATGTATGACACAATAGAGTATGGTACCCACTGTATTTGGTCTCGAAACGATTTCACTACAGAAACCCTGAAGTGCCAAAACTCAGTACCTGTCATTTTTCTTCAGTTGTTGTTACCCATAACTATCATCACTCACTCACATGATCAACTGCGAATGTGCGAATAAGGTCAATAACGTGTCAATACCTGATACGGTACACAACGTGCTAAAAATGCCGCGAATCTTTGCACTTCATTCGATTTGAACTCGAGTCAGCCAATCAGCACACAGCCTTCAACCAACTGCAATCAAAAATCAATCAATAC
>JASANC010004827.1:0-40392 GCA_030248135.1 Theristus sp. LFF4_11
CAGATGTTCACATGTTACAGTGTATTTTCAATGATCTTCGTCCTGTTTGCTTTTTTGGAAAGTGAAACCTTTTGGGGAAAAAAACTACAACTAAATTTTTAAATTTTTTTATCATGAACAGGATTTGTGACCCTTTTATTTTATCAAAAAGGCTTGGCTTAGGATTAGGAACCTACAACAAGTCACTGCAAGCAAGTTCTAAACAAAAATAAAAAAATCACTTAATTTATTTTCCAAAAATCACTTCGTGTGGTTTAATATTGTTCTTGCTGGCGAAAATTCTCCGGGCCGGAATTCTCCGGGCCGGAATTCTTCGGGCCGGAATTCTTCGGGCCGGAATGAGCGGGCCGGAATTCTACGGGCCGGAATTTCGCGGGCCGGAATAGTACACGAGCCACTGCAATTCAAACAGTCTCCTCTGCAAATCGAACCGGCATTTTTTAGTATTTCAACGTTCTCTAATCCCTGGCCAATATTGACACAATTTCTTTGAACAAACTCGCATGCATAAAGTAAAACTAAAAAAGTTGTTTGTTTGTAGACCAAAATGACTGCAATCAAAATCAGAGAGTGACTTTGCATGTGTACCTGCTTATCCATGCTGTACTACTGCGTGATTGATTGGCATTATTATGTCGTACACGTATACAACATGTACATGTGGCATTGTTGTAGCGTTTGGCACAAACACACGGACAGCGCGCGGCTGGTTGCCCACGTGTCCGCTGTTCTGTCCTGTCCGTCTGGCTGTCCCGCGTGGTGCTTTGAAAATAAAAGTGCCAACAACAAGGCGTTTAGGGTCTCCTGGTTTTTTTGTTTGCGGTACGCGGGCACCGCGCCGGACAAGAGCCCGGACAGCTCTGCAGCGTGCGCGTGCACGTTTTTGCCAGCCATATCTTGATCACAGGCATTGTTGCTTGCTGCCTTGCTGCCAGCCGACGTTTGCGGTCAGACGGGCGCCGCCCGTAGTGAAGTGCGTTTATTACGGGCAGAGTGTGTTTGTGTTGTTGACTTTTGTAACCAACCGAATGTGCCGTCATGCGTGCGCACGCACACACGAGGCTGTCATTAATATCGGACGATCGTGAATTAAAAATTTCGGCACTGAAAGCCGAAAAAGCAAAGTCATGCAGATGGTGGAAGCTTGAGCTAGGGTAAACTGCGTTTGTTTTGAGTGATACGGGCTAGTTTGATATTTATTGACATTTACTGAGGCGTTCGAACTTCAGTTCATCTACAATAATGTTTATTGTATGCAGACGTTACAATCAGAATTTTGATCCAAATCCTTTTATCTTTGTGCGATCAGCTATGCAGCCACAATAGACTGTTTTCAATTTAGTTTGAAGTTTGGCGCCAGGTTTTTTTTGTGTTTAAGCGATTATGATTCCATTTCATCAATAAACTCTGCGATTAATTCAATTCCGTTCGGCGTTGTTTCCATTGTTCAATATCGCCAGCGCATGGCACGGCGCTTTGTTTTTGATCAATTCACCTTGTTTCAGGACAAAGTAATTATGACCGTACCCTGTGAATATGTGTGCTTGTGTTGAAAGCGTGTCAGCCTTTGATTAGCTTCTAACCTGGCACGAACCAATGGCCGTAATAAATAAAGCCATCGTGCAAACTTGTACGTTCGTTTTCGTACGCAATCCCATTGATTTATGCTTTCGTAATTTCATGGATTCCGGGAAAATTTCAATTCCTGCCGCTCGTTTTGGCTCTCTAGTTTTTGAAAGTTGTATGCCATATAGGCGTTTTACTGCGTATCATAAATTACATTTGACCGGAACACGAGGCACATATATTGGCATCATATGTTGCGCGTTCAGGTACAATATGTTCAGTTCAGGTTTGAACACGGCAACTAAAAATTTGTTCATTCGTTCAAGTTGCGAGGTGGAAGCGCGCCGGAACCCAAAAATACGAAAGCGCATTTATAGTTTTTTCGCGTGTTCGCATGTTTACAGTTTAGGCCTTATCGAATAGTCAAAAATGATGAACAAACCAGCCATAAAACGAGTTTCATAGAGTACTTTTTGGTCATCTGACATGTTGTGCGCGTACACGCATGCGTTTTACGCACGTCACATTTGTCATTGTCCAACATGAGCAACTGTTTCAATGCGGCAAATGCAGTTTTTCTGAATGTTTGCATCAGAACCCCCACCGGCAGTTTGTTGGTATTCGTTGCCGCAACCAGACGTTCACAAAGATTTCCCGTCACACCAAAACTGTTCTTAATCCAATGACTTTGAAATTTTCGCTTCCACTTAGCGCCGTCGGGTGCACAAATCGGAACCGCGCTAAAAACTGTCACCAAGTCTTTGCTCGGCAAATACTTTTTGACGTTTCCATTGCAGTGTATCGCGCATTTATGAAACATGCAAGCGAAAGCCCATTAGAAAGCGTTTTTGCGCGACGCGACGCAACAACGCCAAATCCATTTGCGCGCGCGGGTGCAAATCGCAGACGCGAAACCGAGCACGCGACGCAAAACACACTGGCACATCCGGTGGCATGTATGCCGCTATAGAAAAACGGCAACTGCGAATGCGTCTGCGCGAATGTTTGTCGTTTTCAGTCGGTTCGATGCATTTTCGGCGTTTTTATGTACATTGTATGTGACCCAGAGAGCATTCCGCAACGTGCATTGCAGAATACACACGTATGGCGCGTGATTCGCGCACTCTGATTGCGCGAAAACGGCGCGCGCGTGCGCGTGCATGCGAGCTAATGGCACACAGACACACACATTCTCGCGCATGTTGCGCCGCGCCGTCTCCGCCGTGTCTTTTTTTATTTTCAGTGCGTGCCCTCCCCAGTTATTCGCTCGTGTGTGTCTATCCGTGTTTCGTTACAAGTGCGCCAGTTTCAATTTTCATTCACTTTGTGGTGCGTGTATGTGTGTAGCCGAGTCCCATGGACTCTCCATGAAGACCCGTAAAAACACGAAACGGGAAATTGTTTTCGTCCGTGTGCCCGAAAACACGGCGCTCGGAAGGCTGTATCTGATAAGAAAACGTCGTTTGCGGCCCCGTCTGCGATATCGGTGTGCTATTTTTCAAAAAAACCCGCGATCCACGCAACAAGAATAACCGAGCAATCGAACGCAATCTCGCCGACGTTTTTGCAGCGCGAAACTGACATTGCATTGCACTTTTTCGACTACACGCCACTCAGCTAAATGGCTTTCTGGCCAAATGGTGTGACAGAGAGAAGTGAGAAGCGCCGGTTTTTTGCGTGTAATTGTCATTGTTGATTATATTGCGTCGGACAGTTTGGCGGAAACACGCACTTTCACTTTTGAGATTTCATCTTGCTTTCGCTAATTTTATTGGTACGCCGACACTGGATTTTTTGTCGGCTGTCATCGAAGCTTGTGAATCGGTGAGAGAAAAAAACGGTTTCCATTTTCCGTTAGCAGCAATAAAAACATCGCATCTCCGCTTCCATCAACTTGTTGGCTGTCTAACAATTTTATTGCCCATTCCACTTGTTCTGTGCGCGCGGTCAGTCACTCTCAATTTTAAGCCAGCCAGCGCACTTGTTTCCATCTTTTGCGTTCCACAACACACGCCAAAAACGTACCGGGCAATCAGAAAAAATCGCTAGCTGCAGCCCCAGCGTCGACTATAATAATAACTGCCAAAACCATACAGGAATCATAACTGGCTGGAACAGTACCATGGGGCAAATTATCGTGATGTGTTTGGTGCTGCATCAAAATCAAGCCCAGACAGCACAGCAGCGCTTGTTTTTGTTTGCGGTCCCGATGGGAAATGCACACGCCTCCGTCTGGCAGCAGTGTTCTGTTATGCTGAATCGGTTGTTTCTGCCGTCAAATGTTTCTGCGTCCCGCCAATCATATTCACAAACATTTTCATATCTATGACAAAGATTTTCAGAGGGTGCCCAGCTGCGTTCCAGAATTTTGCACTGATTTCAGCAACAAAAAATATCAAGACTGTCTGGCGAATTCTGAACAAAATCCGTTCAAAGCATTAACGACATTAAAAACAAAATGGTCGACGAACAACAGCTGACGCTGCTCGCCAGCAGTGACGCCGATTGCACCAATCAACAGCAATCCTCCGAAACACCAACGACCAATCAGCAGCGTGCACACGAGACGTCGATTCAAATGGAGCATGTGCCGGACTCACAAACGCTCTCGGAGCCCCTGTTGGACATCCGGACGACCGTGCACCGCCAGGAGCGGCTCGTCTCCGGCTCGCTGTCGCAGCTCTGCCACCGCACTTGTCCGCGCTGCGAGGCCGCGATGCCGCCGGCGTTTCTCGACTTCGAGTCGTTCCGCTGTAAAAAGTGCGCCTACAAGTCCGAGTTCCACTGTCTGCGCTGTGACGCCGTGATCGAGGACGCCATAGCCAACGCCGGCACGGTCAACGACGGCCCGCTGCTTGCGGACGGCGACCACGACAACAACCACAATGACGGGGCGCTGTTGCGAATGGCCGATTTCAGCGGCAGCGAGCTCACGTGCGCGCAATGCCAAACCAGAATTGGCGGCTGCGGTGAACTGTTGTACTATCTGTTCAGCTACGACTGGACGGAGGTGCACGGATGTCCGCAGTGTCCGGCGCCGATCGACGGCCTCAAGTACCGCTGCATCAACTGTCACACGCTGATGATCTGCCCGGAGGGCGACGTGCTCGACAAGTGCGTCGCGTGTCAGATGCGTCTGCGCGGTCTCTGGCAGTACTACGTGTTCCTGAACGACCGACGCTGGCTGAATGCGAAGGCGTGGTTGAATAGTTTGAGGCGGATGATTTGTTTGAGATGAAGTTTCTGGCACGCTAACGAATATGGCTACGTTTTTTTTTTGTTGAGTGGAATTAAACGGAACAGCGTGACGTGCGATTATCAATTGACAGTTTTACTGTATTTTCATCATCTTGCATATGATTGCGATTATTCAGCTTTTTTAAACTTTTCTTGTTCAGAACACACTGTATTATACGTTTGCCGTTCACAGTTTTTCATTGTACATTGTATTATGTAATGATTCAATGTTAATCAAAATGTGTGCTGTGTTTCAAAATGTTTTTCTTTATAAAAAAAGTAGAAAGAAACATATGCCGTGCCGTTCGCAAACAGGTTTCTTTGTTGTTCAAAGGATCATTATCAGTCGTCCGTCAGGAAATTAATGCATTGTTGAATGAAATGGCTGCGTTCGGACGACGAAAAAAATGTAATTTCGACTCAAATCCATTGTAGCTGACAGTGTTTTACAAATTTGTTTGAGATTGTGAGCTTAGAAGATGCGGATTCACAAAACATGAAACGGTGCTACTAAAACAGCCACTAATATGGCTATTAAATGCGTGGGCTTAACCGATTTTAGAACAAGTTTTAGAATACCGGTTAAGAAGCGCCGTTTTTTTTCATGTTGTATTAGCGACCAACTAGTGCGTTTCATCTTACATGCAGCGAATCACCTGCATTCGGCAGGGTATTTCGGAGAAAAACTTCGCGACAAGTAAATTAGAAACTTTTCAAACCCGACTAAAACAATTTTTGCAATTTCTATTTCTCAACAAAGTTGTCTGGCATTTCATTTAGCTGTTTATTTGGACGATCATGCCAGCTGCTGCTAAAAGCAGCGAAAACAATTAAGCCTCCTCAAAATAGGTTTAAAGTCAAGGATAGTGAACAAACAACAACAAACTGTGGGACAAGGACGTGACAGGTGCATGACGTTGACGTTGCTAAGGTTCGCGTATTTTAGATTTCACAACAAAACAGCGTTCACGAACTTGAAAAATCTGATATGGCCATGACAAACAACTTTGTTCTTGTGCATCCAATCAGCTCAAAATCAAATCGATTACACAGTGTGGCGAAAGAAACCTTTTGTGGCTCATCAACTCGCGAGCAAGCCTCGAGTCATTCATTCATTAATAACCAAGTTTTCATTTTTGCGGTAAACGCATGTACCCACGCGCACAACACACCCTGGTAAAGCCTTTTCAGAAAACCCGGCTTTGGTGGCTTCCATGTTTCATCATATGGGACACTGACCGCGCCGGTTATAAGCGGTTCTTCTATCAGTGATCCCTTCTGCGCTAAACTTCTGCAGACATCTCATGCGTTGCTGTGACCGCCAATGTTTTACAGTTTCTTCTCCAGAAAGCGCTGGAAACATTGCGGAAAGCGTGCAAAGTGATTATTTTAGGGGTTGGAGGTCCCTGTATCGGATGTGTGAGCAGGTGGCTAGATATAAACTCGACATGTACTGACAAACCGCGTGCTTGTTCATGTTCGTTAATTAATTACATCACCATTTTTGAACAAGTTATGCGTTAGTCACACATATCGCCAGGCTGATGACACGTTTCATATTCGACCCGAAAAAAGTTGTTTCAATCAGCAGACCACGTGCGCATACGCCCTCCCCCATTGCATCTCCGTTCATCCATCAGTGTTGCTCGAATGCATTTGGTCTGGCTTCAATTCCGCTGATCAGTAAACTGCAGACGCCTTGAAAATTATGATATGCGGTACTTTCATAGCAAAGGCTTCCGTACAAGGGAAGCATTGTTGCATTTATTGTTGCGTTTTTTTGATTTGTTGCTCGAAAAACAGATTTTTATATGCCGGTATAATCAATCAGCGTATTGAGCTTTTTTGGATGCATTAACTATAGAGTTTTTTCAGCGTTTGCGATTAAGTTCAAACTCATTAAAAACGGATCATTTTAGGCTTACAATATGTGCGATTAACGATTTCCTTCCGTTTTCAATAAAAAAGTCGTCAGACTAGACAAGGTTTTTTTATCTGCAGCTAAAGATGTGTACCGCTTTTCATATATTGTACTCACTCAGATGTATACAGAACTGTGTGCGTGTGTTTTCCGTAATTTTGTCACGAAACTCATTTACTTTCAGCAAAAAAATATAGCACCACACGAAATCCCATTTTTGCAAATTACGGCCAACGAACGAAAACAGCTGGCAGCAAAATAGCATTTTCGATGCCATTTGCAATGCAACCGAAGACCACCTGAGAAACAATACGAGGTGCACTTTGCCACAAAGTAAAACGTCTCCGTTAGCCGTAGTAAAACAGTTAGCCGGCAGTTCAAAATGTTGAATTCGCCGTGTTCAACCTTGTTTTGAGCCTTCGGGTTTTTTTTAAAGTAGTGTTAAAGTAGTGAATAAGTTGCTTAAATAAAGTGAAATACCATAAATCGCCGGAACGGAACGCACCTACAGTAATAACGAAATACGAACGAATCGTCCAAGTCACGAGCATGTTGTTCCGCCTGTCGACCAGTCTGACGTTGGTCTACACGGCCGGCTACTGCCTAATTTTCGTCTGCGGACTTATCGGCAACATCTTCGTCATTCTCTCGGTGGCGTTGAACGTCAGCATGCGCACGGTGACCAACAGTCTCCTGGTGGGACTTGCAGTGGCCGATCTGATCACGGTGTTCCTGTGCGTGCCGTCGACCTGGATGCACAACGTGCTCATGCGTCAGTGAACGAACTTGGCGAACCGATTCACGTCACATTTCACGCAACGTTTCCCGCTAGCGTTTCGCGCAACATTTCATGCAACGTTTCACACAACGTTTCACGCAATGTATCGCGCAACATTTCACGCAACATTTCACGCGACGTTTCACGTAGCATTTCACGCAACGTTTCACGTAATGTATCGCACAAAGTTTAATGCAACATTCCACGCTACACTTTACGCAACGTATCATGCAGAATTTCAATCAATATTTCATTCAACGATTTGCAAAACATTTACGCAACATTCCACGCAATATTATACGCAACATTGTATGCAACCATTTGCGCAACATTGAATGCAACATTGTCGTAGCATTTTACGAAACATTTCACGCAACGTTTCTTTGAACGTTTCAAGCGACAATTCACGCTACAGTTGACTTTAAAATAGATTCAAAGGCGACGCGTAGCATGGATTGAACCCTTTTTTCGCCAGACGAACGCTTCCTTTTCAGAGTGGCCACTAGGCGATCTGAACTGCCGTTTGACGATTTACGGCAGCTGCGTGTGCACGGGCGCCTCCGTGTTCACACTGGTCGCTGTGACGCTCGATCGGTCAGTCGTTTTTTTAGTTTTTTTTTGTTTCGGGACAGCAACATTTATGCGCATTCAACCGATTGACCTTTGAGTTTGAATGTTTGAAATTGAACTCACCGCTTTAAGTACCAAATTTGAACAAAATCTATTTTCGGCCGGGGGACGCGCATTATTACCAAAATGTTCCAAATCATGGTTCCGGACGGTCTCTTAACCTGGTGCTGCTCTCTAAACTTTTCATTTTTCAAATTGCCGCGCTCTCCAGCTACTTCGCGATTGTGCACACGCTACGCTACAGCAAGTGGCATCCGTCCGAGACACTCCGGGTACTTGTGCCCCTGTGGTGCTTCTCCGCGGTCGTCTTCACGCCGTGGCTGTTCTACTCGCAAGTGTCGAGCTACGGCCTCACCAACGCCGTCAATCTCACCAGTGCCGTTCCGAATCTCAGTCAACAACTGATCGTAGCGACCGAATACCGCATCTGCCACGTGAACTTTCCGTCCGCGTTCGTTGAACGGTTGCTATTCGCAGTGGTAAATTTACTGCTGACGTACTCGCTGCCACTGATCGTGATCACTGCCAGTTACGCGGTCATTTACTCGAGTCTACAGCGGAGGGCGCTCTACCAGCGAAAGGTTGGTTGGTGCAGGCTGTTGGATTTGTTTTGTTTGTTGTTGTTGTTATTGGGAATTTTAGGCGATGTTTTTAGCCACGGCTAACCCAGAGAAGCGTACAGAACGCCGTCGAGTAGGGCGCCCATCGAGTTTTTTTCTGTCATTAAGCGCCTATACACCCCTCGGCGGGGCTCGATCCCAAACCCCAAACAGTAGTCTAACGCACTACGACAAGGCCACGAGGGTGACAAACTGATGAACCCAGCACACTGACCAATCAGTGCTAGGAGCGGCTGATCCGGTCAACCTTTGTTGTGCATTGGTCATTTTGTTGTGTGTCAGCATGGTGAGAAATTTTGCTCATTCAACAAATTGTTGAGCGACTTTTGGTTGGTTGGTTAGTTGAGATTAGTGATCACTCAACTCGCTCAACAATTTGTTGTGTGAACTTATTGGTAAGACTTCTTTTCTGTCAATACAGCAGTGCAACTTCACCATATTACTTTCTCATCACGATTGACCACGAAGTTTGGAAAAAAACTTAGAAAATCAAAAAACAAGACACCGTGACTGTTCAGATCACCACCTCCGAGACGGTCAGCCGCCAGCACCGCATCCGGACGCGCGTCACCGTGATGACGTTCTGCGTGATCATGTGCTACGTGTTGACGTGGTCGCCGTTGTACGCGCTGTACGTCTACATCACCTTCGGCAACTTCCGCGCCGCCATTCGAAGCCGATCGACGTTCTCGTTTCTGATTCGTGACTTTGCTCGTCCGGTGGCGCAGTGGCTGAGCTTGACCGGTTCCTGTCTGAATCCGATCGTTTATGCGTTTTTCTCGCGCTCTCTGAAACAGCAGTACGACTGGATGCAGAGGGTGAGCGTGTTGTTGCGGAATGAAACTAGTCAAGCCACTCGGTGATTGGTTGATTTCAGTGGTATCGTGCAGCAAGTCACTGTGAAAAAGTGCCGATTGCTATTTCAATTGAATAACGATGACGACTGGAATTTCAGGTGACGACTTTTACGGCAGAACATAGTATGACCTATTTTTTTAAACGTGTCCCACTGAAATGACGTCATGTGCCACAAAACATGCGCTTGTCGTTCACAGCAAACCAGACTATCCATTTAGCCGATTTCTTCTCGTAAACAAATGGTGATGTCGAATCAGTCACACCAAACTGAAATTTTAGTGCCTGTACTTTGACAAACGGTTTTTTTTAAATAAAATGACGTCACGCTAGTCCGGACACGTTTGAATAAATCCACAATAACTAGAAAAGCGTATACACGCTAAAAAAAACACAATAAAAGCTGAATCTATGCCAAAAAGCAATCTGTGTCAAAATCCATTTTGTCTCTTCACTTGACAAAATGGATATCAATCGAATCGACCCATTGATATTCTTCAAGTCAACGAAAAACCATTACAACAAAAAAATACGTTTGTCAGCTCGGCCAAAAAAAGCTGACGCGTGCGGCGACGAAGCTCCGTGTTCGCGTGAGTCGCCTGCGCACGAGCAGTTCACGTGCTTCGTTGAAGAAATCCATTTCCTCCAACTCAACGTTCGTCCGACAACTGATCAAGCTGTCTGTGATGGGCATTGACCGTGAGGATCTGAAGAACATGCCCGCGTCGTTGCTGTATGATCTGCAGTTTGCTGAGGTATCTCACACCCGCACGTTGTTGTTGTTGTTGTTGTTGTTGTTGTTGTTGTTGTTGTTGTTGTTGTTGTCGTTGTTGTTGTTGTTGTCGTTGTTGTTGTTGTTGTTCGACGTGTTTTTTTTATTGCGGAAGTAATAGTCAGAAGGTGCATTTCGTTGCAGAACAAGAAAAGCAGACATGTAAGCTGACAGGAGTCTTTGGCTGGTTATGTACAGTTATGAGTTGTGCTGTGTTTGTGACTGTACCACACAGTCTGGCGAGGACAGTGGTGCACAGTTTCGGCCAAATATAAACTCATCACAAGTGATTTTTTCCGCATTTATTGTGGATTCGATTCGATCGAAAACCTGATCACAATTTCCCAATGGTGATTGCAATGACGTTTCGCTTGCATGCCATCCAAAAACAACCACATTCTTCCAGCAACAGCAACGAGCGAAAAGCAACAAGCCGTCGATGAACAGTCAGTTTTCACTGAGCGGCTACACGCTGACGCAGGGCGGCCTCTCGCTCAATTCCGGCGGCGCCAGTCACAACCGTCTCTCCCTGGACGCCTGCCACGTCGACAGCGGCTCGACGCACTCGATAGCGCCGTTCGACGAGCGACGCGGCCGCAGTCAGGGCACGGTGCCGCCGCCGACGACGATGCGCCAGATGCGGCGGCGCTGTGCGAGCAGCAAACAGCTGCTACAGTCGCAGCAGCAGCAGCTGGAAATTAGCGCTCAATCACCGTCGTGCACGTCGGAGGCGGACGAGAAGGCGGACAAGTCGGTCGTCGTCAGACATTATTACCAGCCGCACAATCAACAACAACAGCAACAGCAACGATTCATCAATAACCGCTCGATATCGGTCGTCAATGACGTGCTCGCGGCGGCGCGGTTGATTGCGCCGTCGGAGATGAGTGAGTGATTGATTGATTGATTGATTGATTGATTGATTGATTGATTGATTGATTGATTGATTAATTGATTGATGTGTTTCGTGACATTTCTGTTGTTTCGGTTGGATATTTTTTTCTGTATGTTTGAATTGATATCTGACCGACCCTGTGAATTAAAAAAACGTTGTACTCAATTCGTCAACAAAGGATTCAATAAATCGAAAAACAATGGCGAAATGCAACTTGTTGAGCTCAAACTCAAGAAATTACCACTGCTAGCTAAACACTTTGTTGAAGTTTTTCGTCGAACAATTGTTCTGTGTGCTGTGGTTGAGTTAGAATTTAGATCACTCAAAAAGCTGACGAAGAAACTGACCAACTTAGTCATTATTCAGGTGTTGTGAGTTTGAAACTACTGGAATTATCTGTTCTTGGTTGTATCGTTTGTGGCTTACAGTATTCATTCACTACCAGCATATACGCTACGTACAATGAATATGACATTTTGATCATCAAATGGTTTTTGCCATAACAAAGGGAACATAATCATGAAGGAAAACGATTTACAGGAGCCCCCGTGTCCCGGCGTTGTCATCACAAATCAATTAGCCCAGCACATGCGCATGTACAACATTTTCTTACTGTGGCTCGGTTTGCGTGTAACACAATCTCAGTCAGGGATCGCAGCGGCAATCATGATCTTGCGTCAATGGCGATCCGGCGCCTTCATTTGCACACGGAAACAAACACACACAAACACATACAGGGTGCACCAGAAATAGTGCGTCATCTTTTCATTGCTAAAACTCTTCAACCGCTCTGCTAAATCTGTTGAAATTTGAAATTTGCATACAAGGGTCTAACATTAATCTGTGCAAAATTTCACACTAATTTGCCAGAACCAACGTGTTTAACGGAACAAATTTGAAAAGTCGGGTTTTTATAAATGTTTTTCAATACAAATCAAATAAAAACTAATCTAGACAGATTTTCAGACGGAAATCGTTTGGAACACAAGCTTCACGTGTCTTATTTTGGTGCAATCAGATTGACAAAGGTGTTTTTAGTGTTTTTCTCACGGGCAATTTTGGATTGACGGCTAACTGAACTCACATTCCCGACTGTTTTGGAATTTTATCTAGACATAAATCATATCACAATTAATATAAAAGGGGAAAAAGGTGCTTTTGACTGAAGGAAGTTTGCGTGTTCAGCGACACATGTTTACAATGCCCTCCCTACCTAATCCAAACTGATTTTATTTTTGTACGAATCACAAAGTTCGAACATTTATAATTCGAATCCAGCATGAACGAACGCACACAAATCTTTTTATGAAGCTACTTTTAATGAATAATTGTTTTGCCTTCTGCTGATTTTTTTTCTCCTGTGTTTAGCAAGCACTTTCTCCTTGATTAAGATGAATTGAAATCAACGTTAGTCGCTTGGGTATGTACGTTTCAAATTTTTGCAAAATTAGTGAAGCGGTCAAAAAGTTACAAGCAATCAAAAGATTACCCATTACTTCTGACCCACCCTGTATGATGCAAACAAACCACCGCAATACAGATGGATATGATTGAAAGAAAAACGACAAAACGGCGCGAGCAAACGAATGATTGCGTTGGTCAAAAGGTAAAGCTATAGCCGAACCACAGGTGTCTTAAAGGAAAAGCGGTTTTGATTTCACACAGGTGCGACTGTGTGAACGGCAACAGCAGTGAGCGCGCCCGCAAATTGATTCCGACACGGGGATCTAAGGTGGTGTGTGGTGCTTTCGTCTCGTGATCGACCGGACTGCATGCGTGCGCGGTGTGTCACGTTATAGCACTTAGCGTCAGCTTACCTTTCTTTCGAACGTGTTTCTACGCGGTGCATATGAGGTGACAATCGCGGTTATCATTTCTGTGTATTTCGTTTTGGGTAAACAGGGGCGGCGCAAAGCAAACACACCGCCGCCATGATCTGTGTACATATTATCATGTCGCGCTTGCATAACATTTCACCTTAGCAGGCTCGTTAGCAACAGGCTACGGTAGCAGACGTATACAACAAAGCTAATCATCATACAAGTGAATATGCGATCGGTGCGTTTTCTTCGAGCGCTGTGTCATTGTTTTCGTTATTGTGCTGAAAGGAAGCGCCAGATTTCAGTGTGATTGACCGCTATTCAATTTTCCGCGATTCAAACGGTGCCTGCCACAACGCTGGTGGTCGAGCGCGTCGTGGGACACGGCTGTTTTCTGCTTTCGTGATTCCGTCGCGCCGACTCTTGGCGACACGCGTTTTTCGTCTTGATCGGCTTCAAACATGGGTTCGTTTCAGTTTTGCACACTTCAGTTGCCTTCTGGCGGACAGTGTCTGACTAATTTTGAGTGCCATTGACTTTTAGATGTGTTTCGAAACGTTTTCAAAAACAAAACAAAAAAAGATATCTTCAGGTCGCACTCTACCGGTGCCAGTTCCATGTCAAGTGTGTGGCGATAAAAGGTAAAAAAACAAAACAAAACACTTCAAGCAACTTTCATTTCCAATAAAAACGATCGCATATTTCAGTTACGGTCGCCACTATGGCGTGTACTGCTGCGACGGGTGCAGTTGCTTCTTCAAACGCAGCATACGACGTAGCATTCAGTACGCGTGCATCTGTGAGTTTGCAGTTCCGAAGTGTTTTTCATTTTAAAACAAGAAATAAAGTATCGAATTGGTGAATGTGAAATGGGAGAAAGGTTGCCGCCAACTCAAAAACCAGCCCATAAAAAGCCGCACGAACAATTTGCGTGAATCACTGTTCTTTTTCACAGCTGGCGACCACAGCTGTGCAATCGATAAAGCACGACGCAACTGGTGTCCCGCATGCCGACTGAAAAAATGCCTCCAAGTGCAGATGAACCGTCATGGTGAGGAGATGCCAAAAAACCAGATAAAATGGCCATAAGCCACGGCGCTGAGAAATAATGGGCTACTGAAACGGCTGCTTAGTAAATATTTTAGTGGCCCCGTATATTTTCTCAGTGTTTCAGGCTGGTATGGTCGGATCGTAATTTACAGTCTCCATTCACGGTTTCGTTTCAGCTGTGCAGAAAGAGCGAGGACCGCGAAAGCAGCGAGAGGCGACCAGCGGTACGAACGGCGGCAGCATTCGTCATAACGCGAGGTTGCATGGGGACAGAGTATAAAAATCACTGATTTCATTGTTGTTTGTTAAGGCGCATTCATGAAGCAGTATTTAGTGACACGTACACAGCTGTGTTAAAACGTAGCTACACGGTCACCAAACACTGCTTCATGAATGCCCCTTTACACACATCTAATATCATAACGACTTTCGAAAAGTTCAGCCACTGAAACTACAGCCACTCGAAAACACCAAAGTCGGTTTCACTAGAACGGGCTCTTGGATTCTAGATACTCATTTTCCAATTATACAAACTCTCAGAAACGTATATGAACTCAAGACACCGGCACAAACTTTCTCTCAAAATTTCCACTTGTGTTTTTTTTGTCTTGCAGCGCCGCTTCGGGCGCCGCCGGTCGTGCGTTGCAGCGTCTGACCAACGCGAAGCGGCGTGCGGTCGCGAATGTCAATCGACGGGCACTGTTGTACCAGCAGCATAGGCAGCGGGCACGCAACAACAGACCGCCATCAGGAGATGCGGTCGCACAGAATGTGACCGCGGTGGCGAACACAAACAGCGCGTTCGCTGGCAACGGTATTGATCGGAGTCATCTGACTTACCTATTACAGTCGAACTCCAAATTATGGGGAATCAGCTGATTGGTTGGGATTACGGTATGCATGCTTTCTGTACAGGTATTGTTTGTTGTTGGGGCGGAGTTTGGTTTGCATAGAAAACATGCACACCGTAATTCCAACCAATCAGCTGATTCCCTATAATGTAAAGTTCGACTGTACTGATGAATTATTTGCATCTACATAAACAACATCAGATGGCGGTGTGACGTGCGACCATTTGCACGTGCGGTTCGCGACCGTTTTCTCACACGGCCCGCAGACCGTCCATAATTCAGGCTCAATCTTCGACACCACCGATCGCTTGCTGTGTCCACTCGACCAACCAAACAGTCTGAGCACCCAGTTGTCCGTCTCTCGCGCGCTTCACTCGCTGGCGCTCAGTCCAATTCTGCGTTTGAACGAATCACGCGTGAAACAGCAACTGGTCAGACTGGCGTGGCCGCCCGTTGTCACGCTGCACATGGCGCTCGCTGGGCACACGGACGCGCCGCAAATGGTGTGCGCTGGCTTTTGGCTTGTGTTCTTGAGCAACCGGTGGATAGTTATTTTGAAAAATCAAATTAAAGAACACAATTTTTTTTTGTTTTTGCACTTGAAAACGCAACCTTTGCGCAAAAAAAAACAAAAAATTCTCAGTTAAACGCAACAGTGCGACAGTTTTTTCTCAGTGATCATGGCCATGTGAGCATGATGGCTGAGAGGCAGCCAGTTTTTAGCTAACATTTTTCACAATTTTCAGGAAGAGGTCAGACAACTTGTGCAGCAGCTGATGCCGGACGCATTTGAAGTGCGCTTCATCGTTGGTTACATCATCGCAGTGCATGGTACATCATTGTTTCTCGTTATGAAAAAATCGGATTCAGTTAATTATCGGTGCAACAAATGGCACAAATCGACTACTTTATGCTGGGTGTAATCTAGTCATTACAGGCCAGTTAATCTACATAGAGTTCAAGTCCACAAACGACCTCAACTAGTGAACTTTGAAAAACGCCATTTCCGATTTCTTCCAGCGGACAGTTTGAGGAAACCGCCCGGCGACTCTTGCAAACAGTCGCCATCAAGCGAGCCGCACATCAATTTGAGCGCCGTTTATCGATTCCTGATCGCTCGTCACGCTCTGCTGAACTATCCCGTTCAATCGGATCGTGCATGTCGCCTGCAGACGCTCGCTGACACTTTGGTGAACGTCGGTCAACGATCGAACGCGGAGGCGCTGCCGAAACTGCACCAGCATCAGCTGAACTTTGCCGTTCTGTGATTCAGAAGTTTTGATTGAATCAGAATTTGAAAACGGCTTATTGTGGATTTGTGATTCAGGAACAGTGATATAATCAGTTATTACGGTAAATAGAAACTCAGCACGTTTGAAATCAAGAGTGTTGTACAGTTTTGTTTTTATTTCTGCGTGTGATCAATTGTTCAATGGAATGCGTCACTCAGAAATTTTTTCATCCTTTCCGTATTCTACGCATTTTGGAAATGTGACAAACCAACAACTGAACAGCTGTGTGCACCGACCGTGTTGTCTAATCTTTAAAATCTGCAAAGTAAATATGAAAAACTTGTTTTTGCCGTTTGTTTTTATACTGAACCCATTTATCTTTCGGACAGGCGGGTCAAACAGAACGGACGGCTATTGTTTCAGTGGCTTTCTGCGGCTGATCGTAAAATTTACGTCACCTGCTGTATCGACGTAAAGTTTTTTTTTCTGAAAAAACACGTTTCAACGCAAATATGGCTTTGCACAACTTATTTTGCTACTTCTTGCGCTTCAAGCTTTCAATAATTTTAGCGGAGTTGAAACCCATCCATTTTGCTTTCCAGCGAGCGATTCCAGTTTCAAACGGGCACACAAACTTTATGATAACAGCGCTATTAGATCAGTCAATGGACAATTCTTCAACGGCTCCAGTCCAGACACGCTGCATATTTTTAAAGTTTTATTTGGGTTTCCTCTGATAACCATAATCTTCATTATAATAAGTTCACACCGCGTGGGTAGGCGGCTAGGCCTGTCCGCGTGGCCATTGAATACACTGCCAAGAAACACGTTTGGTCCAGTTCAAAATCGAAAAAAACACACACGCACAACTTGAAACCCCAGGCCATAGAAGCAAAAACACGTTTTTAATGCACAGGCCAAGCCAAACTATGGCAAAACTTTACGTGTCGCTGTTGAAAAACTGTTATCAAAGTTTTCCTATACTTCCCTAAAACTAAACACAGACGAAAAAACAACAATAATGGCTTTCGATATTCTGCTAACGTTCGTGGCGGTCGCGTTTTATCAATTGCTGTTGCTACTGTTGTTTGGCTACTGGGAGATGCCGCAGCAGAACACAACTCGCGATCATCTAACCAATAGGAGAGACAACAACAACAACAATGATGATCAAGACCACAACAACAACGACAACAACAACAACAACAACAATAATGATCAAAACCACAACAACAACGACAACGACACAATAATGAAAGCTGAGCGGAACCAGCTGTTGTCGTCGGCGGCTTCTAGTGGCGAGACCGAAGCTACACAGAGCATCGCGTGTCATTTCACAGTGCGCGCCACTTCCGCCGCGGCGTCACACCATCAACCGCAGCGACAACAGTGCACTGCTGTGACGCACAACAGCGCTGCTACTATTGCGCCAACAGAAATGCGCTCGATCGAATGCGAGCTGTCGACGGTGTTCGAAACAACAAACCACTGCGCAACAACCATAAAACACGTTCAGCCAACCGCCGCAACAGCAGCCACCATTGCTACCAGCCGCTGCCGACTGCTCGCGCCCGAGGACCACAATCTAGCGTTGTCGACGATCCAGTCGATCCAGCCGTCGCCGCGCGTCGCGCATCTGCTCGTGAAACGATTCACGTTGCCGCCGGAGCACGCGACCGTGACGCTCGCCGCCGCGACGGCGGTGGAAGCCGTGTCGCTGAACGACGCGACGCACATCGACGAGCACGCCGAAATACCGACGGTGTCGTGTCTGCGCTCCGCCGCGTGCCGGCCAACCAACGATGGTGGCGGTGGTGGACTAACGGCTCACTGGCCCACGGAGGACGTTTCGCGACGACGACGCCGCGAGCGAAAAGTGTCCTTCGCCGACGACCACGGTCTGAACCTCGAGACGACGCACGAGCTCGCGTCACGTTCGCTCTACTCGCGATTCGTGCCGTCGGCTGTTCATCCGGCCTGTCAGTCGTGCGCTGGTTGGTTGATTTTTTTGGTTGTTTTCGAATATTTTATTTCGAGTACATACTTTTTCAGTAAAAACAAAATAAAATTGTGAAATAATGATAGGGTCTTGGACCTCTTCGAAGTTTAAGACATCGACCGAAATCTGACACATGTTAGAGAGTGGAGTGGAGCCACTGCCACCTCTGTACTAGGAGTTTAGATTTGATTTTGTAGTCGTTGCATTCCAATACACCAGATGGTATTCACCAGAATTGACCCGTTTGAAAAAAACTTTTTGTCGTGTCTTTGGAGATTCAATTGTCTCCTCAAATGCGTCGCATAAGAAAGCGCGATTCTGAAAATCGTCTCCCATTCAGAGTACGTGATTCGTCTGTTCCTGAGGTACACCGCATCCTCGGCTCCGAATGTGCGCTCAACTTCAACGACGACGGCACTGAAGTGAAAACCCCCTTTCGTCGCGCACATCGTTTCAATTAAAACTGGCAGGCGTTGCCGAGCAAAACGCAAAATTAATTCACGCCCGGCGGTTTATTGATTTTTTGCGTTTTATGTTGAAAGTTTCGAAAAAAAATTGTGTATGTTTCACCCAAGTGCATGAAACACTGCGTTTGTTGTGCGTGTACCCGGCCGGTTCGTATACATTTTGGACACAATTTCACTTATAAACTTTACTTGCAGTTTTGAATGTTTACCATTTCAGTTGGAAAGCTATTGGAATTCATGATTGTATGTTCATTTTGTATCTGTGATGCGTTATCTGTACATACTATGGCTGAAGTTCTAACAGGTTTATCATCAGAAGTTTCAAACTGACTAATTTAGTACTGGATCTGTAAAGAAAGCATCCTATTTTGATCGCAAGTATTCCACCATGATAAAACAAGTTGAGTCACAATCGATTGACTGATACTGCTAGTGCCACACACAGTGACGCACACGGCACGATATTGACGTCAGTGGATGCGTCATATTGACGTTCGCTTGCCTGCTGCCAGCCACCACCGCCCTCAAAGGTGCAAGATGCTTTTGCTTTATCCTTTTTCTGCCTATTTTTCTTCTATTATGCCTTATGTCAGGTTTAGCTTGCTGAACCTATAAGCTGTGTCAATGTGGTTGTGCTTACGCAATTTTTTTTATTATATTGTTGTAACGAGGCAAGAAACTGGGTTTTGGAAAACTGGAAAGAAGCTCGCCACACAGACGCAGGCACAGGTCGGTTTACCTTAGGTCGTCTCGCGCTCTCGCCTCGCATTTGCAAATTTGCAGCTGCATTACATGTGTGTTACTGTTTATTTACACTGGAAACAGAAAATGTGCTGTTATTGTTGTGTTTGTTGTTGTTTTTTGTTGTTGGCGCACAAAATTTCTTTTTTTGAAGCAAGAAAATCGAGCTGTGTGCGTACAAGTCAGCAAGAAAGAACTCAGAAGACATCTTGCTCATGGTGATGTGATGACTGAGCATTTTCACGCCACCACGCCACACACAAACTTTTGTCGCTTTGAGTTTGTTCTTGTTCATATCGACGATTTTTTCTTCAAAATAACGGCTGCTTTTCAAGTTTTCACTGGAAATTTTGTTTTTTTTCCATGAGAACAAAATGCGATGCAATTTTGTCGCTTTTCTCGTCGTTTTTCAGCATCTCAAAATAAACAACGGTGAAAAAAAACTCAATAAAACCACCAAATAACCTCGCCGACCGTGACCGACGACAACCGTGCTTCAAATATTAAAAAAAAACAGTGATGCGACTGCGCGCGAGCGTCTGTCTGAGCGTGTGCGTGTTGGTGTTGTGTTGCGCGTCCGTGTCGGATGGCGGCCGAGGGGGCGGGGGTCGCGGCGGCGGCGGGCGCGGATCGTCGGGCTCACGAGGCTCCTCCTCCTCCAGTTCTTCTCGCGGATCGTCGTCGTCGTCCAGCTCCAGAGGGTCGAGTTCGTCGCGTGGCTCCACGGCGTCACGAACGTCCTACATCTCCGGGCGCACGTCGAAGGTTGGCGGGTGAGTCGGTTCGCTTTTGGAAGCGGAGGGTTGTTTTTTTGAAATCTGTGAGTGGTGTGTTGTGATGTCATTTTGACCATTTCGATAGTAATTTTTCTCCTGCTCAGAGATTTTAATGAGATCAGTTGGAGGAAATCCCGTTCTGGTGGTTGATTTTTTGGGATGATCAGTAAATCGAGATCCACTGAAGAAGTGCGGTTTTTGATGGTCTGAATCTCTGAATTGACTGATTGTCAAAGCTGAGACTCAATGAAAAGCAGTGAGTGAAACTGTCGGCAGTTGTCGTCACTGCGTTTGTACAGGATGTGTTTTTCTGACCTACCTAGCCAAATTGCAGCCGATTCTTTATTTTTGCCAGAACGAAACTGGAAATATTGCAGGTTTTTCCAAAAAAATGCCAACCCCAGCGTCAAGGTCAACTCACTTCAAGTCTCAGCACCAAAGTTTGTTTCCAGAAACACGTACAGCAAATCAAAGTCCGGAATCGGATCATTGGCAAAAAGCAAAACGATCAAACGAGCGCTGGCGGCGGCGGCGGCCGGTTACGTCACGTACAAGGCGGGCAAGGCGATCATGAAGGCCGGCAGCGCGTTTCTCGCCTATAACCACTATCGCTATTATTGGAACCAGCAGGAGTACCAGCGCAATTATTACGGGGTCAGGCGGCTTTTTGTTGCATTGGGATTCCCATTCGTTTGCAGCGTTCATTTCACATCAGCAGGCCGTTGATATTATTGAAACTGTCGACACAGCCATCGTTTGGAATATAGTTTGCATTCATTTCGGTGACTGACAATGATGTTCCATTTAAAAGCGGCCGTGTATTCATACTCCATTCAAGTGTTGAGTACTCAAATTACAATATGCTTATTTGCTCCACTGTCATGAGCGCATTGCTCATACACTCGAACTTTTAATTGATAGGAGCGCGGAGTCGTTGGCGATCACGTGATGCATATGCTTTCTGTGTAGGCAATGCTGTGGAGATCTGTAGTCTGTACTGCACGAGGCATGCATCACGTGATCACCAACCAATCAGCTGATTCCCTATAATTTTAGAGTTCGACTGTATTTTAATTCACAGTTAAAAAACACGTCCCAACTCTGGAATCACAGGGCAACGACCAGATGTGCAGCTACCGCGTTGACGCGAACGACGACACGATGAACCTGTGGATGAACGAGCAGCAGCGTATCACGGTGATGTATTTCCGGTGCACGAAATGGGACCAGTACTGTTGCGGCATGGAGTGCTGCGACTATGGCGGCGGCGGCGGTGGCGGCGCTGCCTGGGTCACCGCAATCATGTTCGTTCATGGAGTCTTTCGAAATCATTTCAGTGGATACAACGTTTTTGAGGAGTCCAAAGTTGATTGGCCATGTTCAGCTGGTTCGCCCAATCAGCGTGCCAGCAAATCAGCAACGAAGCCGTTTCGCGAGTGTGCAGTGCACGCACTCTGCCGATTGTTTCCAACAAATGAATCAAACCAAATATAACCAGAACAGCGGTGTAACTTGAGTTTCAAGGCTGTATACTCACGACGTGTAGATTTTTCTCATCAGTACAGCCCCCTTCACGTCCCAAACCAAAAAACCGGTTCGTTTGTGCAGCGTTCTCCTGATCATGGTCTGCTGTTGTTGCGGTATTTTCTTCATCGTGTACAAGTTTTTCCGATCGGCGCTCGACTGTATTCTCGGCGAGGAGAACAAACCGAGCCAACCGGAAGCCACCGTCACGTATGACGTCACCAACGAAGGTTGGTCGGATTGGGCATGTGGTGGTGTTTCTTTTGACCCTATGTCTGGTTTTGCTCGTGACCGACGCTTTGTTCCGTTCGTTTCATCGAATGGAGACTGATGGATGGACTGATGGAGAATGAAAAAATGGAGAGTTCACATATTATTGCTCTGATCGATTAAAAGCATGCGATCTGCCGACAGACTGTGCGATCAACGCTGATTGGCTGTTTTGTTTTCAATTGAGTTAACGCGTTGAGTCTGCAGTCGCACCAAACATGAATAACACAAGCACATCTAATCGTTTTTTAGGAAAAACATTTTTTCTGTTTTCACATACTCACGAAGTGAGAAAACCGTGCACACCAATATCGCTTGTTTTCCAGCTCCGACGTACCCGACATCCACGGATGCCGGCTACCCGAAGCCGTATGACCCGCCGGCCTATCCCGCACAACCGTCATACCCGAGCGAACCGTCGTACCCGTCGCAGCCGCCAATGTACCCGTCGCAGCCGCCGCAGTACCCGCAGTGACGTGCATTCAGAACGTCATAGCAATTCGAGAAAGCTAAACGATGTGAACTTGTGATTCTCGTGCACTGTGTGCCACAATGGAAAACGTCGTATGGTAAAGTCTGTTGATCAGAACCTGTCTAACAGTGCGTCAGTTTTTACGGAGCCTCTATAACTTTATAAAGCTGGCCCCAGGTGGTTTGCGCTGTTTTGTTGTGTGAACGTCTGACGGGCTCCATTTCAATACAACAGACCTGATAACATGCTTAGTGATAATCAGTTTCACTTTACTGTTGAATGTTTCCTTTTGGTTGCACAATATCGCTTTGGTATTTTTCCTTTTCTTCTGCGCAGCTTTGAATCTTGTGAAATTGCGATATATTCTATCTATTTCTTTTGGCTGTTTTCTTTCTGAAAAATGGACCAAATGACATTGCCTGCACCGCTCGGGTGGGTACCGAAGCTTTTTCATGCAGATTTCGAGTACCTCATCCTAATGCAGCTAACAATGTATTGCTTTTTATGCCTGCATAATTCGCTATGCCTGAATATGTTTGATAATTTGATAATATGAAGCGAGTGTTTCGGGTGAACTGTAAAATAAAACTGAATGACAGTATTTTTTAGTCGGCTCGGTTTAGGTGAAAAAACCGCATGGTGTTTATTCGCCAACTGACACATCATTGAAACGTCAGCTACATTGTTACATTTGAAATGGGTTCACTGACTCGCTTTATGACTGTATGATTAGTAGTGGATAGCAGTTTTCCAATGTTTCTTTATTCTGTAACGTTCGTATCCGTGCGACGGTGTGGTGTACCACGGAGAGGCTTCCTAAACCGGAGTACGCCCATTATAACAACGGACCCCGACTTCTTTCTAAGAAACGTTCTTTCGGTGGTCCATGGCATCTTTTTTCTAAAGTTCTGCGACTCAATGAACGCAATCAAAACAACGTTCATGGTTGACACAGTGGTTAAAAATTGATGAAGTGCCATGAGAGGCACGAAACGAGTTGTTTTGGAAATTTTGAATTGCCGCATCCAATCATAAAACTAGTTTTCTTTCCCCCGCAAACGGCATTGAGTCGCAGAGCCAAAATCAAAAGATACCACACCAACAACATCGCACTGGTCTGGTCACGTTTGAAAAAAAAAAACCGAATCACGGTTGTGGTTGTTGAATTGTTGTTTTTTTTCACAAATCAAGATTCGGCAGCAATGTGATGCGTGCGAGCGTCGGTTGGAGCATCTGCATTTTGTTGTTGCTCTTAATTGGCTCGCTTTCAACACACGGAGGCCGCGGCGGGGCGGGACGGGGCGGGGGCGGCCGCGGGTCGTCCCGTTCCAGAGGTTCGTCCCGTCGCTCCTCCGCGTCGCGTCGTTCGTTCATCTCCAGCAGAACGACGAAAATCGGCCGGTCAGCGGGGAACTGGAATCGTCATTTTGGGAGATTTGTTTTGGCGTTTCGTCATTTGTTGTTGAAATTGAAAGACACCGCTTTTTTTGTGCGCTTTATGGAATAGTGTTTCGTGCAAATCATTTTTACTGATGCGCATAAAACGCGTAGTCAAATCAGCTGATTGGCTGTTTTCGATTTCGGCTCACTGATTGGTGGAATTCATCGATGCAGCAAATCTTGAATGCACAAATTGCCTTGCACATGTTTGACGCAGTAATTGCATTACTTTTTATAATCGGTGCTTGTTATTGTCTGAATCACAAGCACGATATTATCAGCAGATGCAATAAGGCGTTACGTTTGTTCCTCTGATAAATTACGATATATGAGGGCAAATTCGCTTCAGGAACACCTACAGTCAATCGAAATCCGGCACTGGCTCATTGGCAATCAGCAGACGAATAAAAAATGCGCTCGCATTCACCGCTGCTGGCCACGTGACGTCACACGCTGGCAGGAAGATCGTAACAGCCGGTCGCGTGTTTCTGCCGTACAATTCGTATCGATATTATTGGAACGAGAACGACTATCACGATCATTATGGTGTTAGTCATGTGATGCTGATCGGACAGTCTTCACGGCTAAGCTGAGATGCATTCATGAAATAGTGTTTTAGCGACGCAGAGCTCATAGACACTCTGAAATGCGTTCATGAAAAACAGCGCTTGAAATAGATACGAACATTGCTGTGATGCTGCTTGCGTTCATGAAAAAAAACAATTTAATCGCTAGCTATGCTACAAACTCATGCATGCACCGTGGGTTCGACTGATCCAGTCAGCAAGATCAATTCCGAATTCAGCGCAAAGCTTTCGTTGCATTGCAGCACAACCAGCAAATGTGCACCTATCATGTGGACGGCGATGACAAGCAGCTACGAAACCTGTGGGCCAGTGAACAGCAACGAATCACGGTGTTGCATTTTCGATGTGCATCATGGCGTCAGTATTGCTGCGGCTTGGAATGTTGCCACTATGAGAGTGGCGTGCGTGTGTGGCTCAACGTGATCATGTTCGTCTTAGAAGTTTAAAAAATCGTTTTTTTCGTCGTAAATGGTGAAGCGGCACTTTAATCTGCATGCAGTAAATTCAGCGGTGTTTGTGTGACGATCAATTCGATCCGTAATCAGTGTTCATCTGAGTTCGGAAGGACAGGGAGGCAGGTTTTTCGGCACACAAGCCCGCATTATCGCGTTCAAGTTCTTCCTAACACACTGGTTACTTTTCTGTTTCAGAATCATTTTCGTCGTCGGCTTTTGCGGCGTGCTGGCTTTCATCGCGTACAAGTTGCGATTGATGCAACGTTTTCTGCCAAACGATGCCGTATTAGTATGAGTACAATCGCGTTGCTTTACGCCCTAGTTTCACTGTCACAAACGTACAGCCGAACTCTACATTATAGGGAATCAACTGATTGGTTGGTGATCACGTGATGCATGCTTTCTGTGCAGGCATTGCTGTGGGCGCGGAGTACACCTGCACAGAAAGCATGCATCACGTGACCACTAACCAAGCAGATGATTCCCCTTAATTTAGTTTGACTGCAGTTTGTGCAAGAAAAGTACACATTCATTCTGGGATCGTTTGTGGTCCGTTTCTCTACTTTTCCGCAATTTTAACAGTTCGCTTGATATTTTGCACAGCGAAGTGTGGCGTGTTTTTTGCTCCGGTACTTTTGTGTATCGGCATGATGAATCATATCACAAAGGCGCGAATCATTCCATGTACCATGTACATTTTGCAATAACAGTATTGTAGTTCGTTTGGTTTGACGCGATTTTGTATCAAAAAAACAATTGAAACTAATCTGGCGTAACGGGCCGAAGAAAACCAGTCTAAAGAAAAAAATCGAATCGAACAATAAGGAGGAAAACGAGGATCTGCGGAAAACGGATAACAGAAGAAACAGTTAATGGGCAGTGTAAAGCGTCGTTGTATTTCACGTGCTCACAAAATATGAGACCAAAGAGTGCACTTTAATCAATAATTGCGTAATGTCAAGCACCACGTTTTAGCTTCACCCAACCGACACCCAAAATACCACCCAGCAACCACATGGCAGCGTATGCGACGGCGACTTTTCGACTGGAAAGCGCTGGCGCTAACATCAGACCATAAACAGTGGTCGCTAGCAGAATCTACAATTTTTTGTTTGCAATTCGTTTCGTTTCTTGTCCAACCACGAATGAACCAATGTGGCTGATTAAGTTCACAATGACTGATCAAACAGAAATTTCGTCAGTTAAACCAGGATAGCGTCATCAAATATTTGCCAAACGTGAAACTAGAATTTTGAAAACACAGCTTTATAAAAAGCGACAAAGCCATTCAAACCGTTCGATACAAAAATATAAATAAACCTCGCACCGGAACGCTTTGAGGTTTCGTTACTGTGCCGGTCAGTTCATCATCGAAAACCGCATCTTCACCCGGCTTGAAATCGCTGGAATAATACCGTGCCAGCATGCTGCAGGAATGAAGAACGAACAGAAAGTCAGTGACACAGAAAACAAGCACGAACACATCAACGATTAAGGACTAAGAAGTCTCTCACGTGTTTTTCCTTTCGAACCTGCCGTGTAGCCATTGCTCGAACTGTCGCGGCTCCATGGGCACGTCGGCGATCGGGACTCGCTCCAGATGCACGTGCAAATCGCCAGCGCCAAATACAAACTCTAAAACCATTGCGTGAACACGACAAAAGTGAATATTTGGAGTTGTTAGACAGTATACTCGATTATACCACAGTAATGTTGCACAAAAAAACAGACGCGCGCTGCTAAATGTACTGTTCACTAAAACCAGCACTTTATCCTGCACTTTCAAAGACCCGTTCAACCAACCAAACATGCTTGGTGCATTTGCGCGTGTGCCGTGCGTGCTGTGTCGTGTGCTGCCGTAGACCACGGTGACGTCATAGATGGCGTCCAGCGCGCAGCTGCACCAAGAATCATTTGTCAATAAGATCATACAGTCGAACTCTAAATTATAGGGAAACAGCCGATTGGTTGGTGATCACGACGTGATGCATGCTTTCTGTGCAGGCATTGCTGTAGGGGCGGAGTTTGGTTTGCGCTGAAATCATGCATCACGTGATCGCCAACCAATCAGCTGATTCCCTTATAATTTAGAGTTCGACTGTAGTCGAACGTCGATCACTGAAGCCGAAAATGCCATCAACGGGCGGAGTCTACCAATTTTAATTCAAAACAAACAAACATTAACAAATGATACATATTAGTTTAAAAAGACGACTGCAGCCAATCAGAGCATTGCACTAGAATACATCGCCATACTCACTGTAATTCTTCAGCAGCCAGTCGTATGCCTTTGACGCGCGGCGTCAACACGTGCGCCAGCGGCGGCAAGTCGTGTTGCGCTGCGAACTCGGCGCTTTTCGCTTGTTGGTCGGGGTTGCTCGCTTGAAATCGCGTGCCCTCCGGATAGATCACCAGCCAAAACTGTGCGAAAAAGTCAATCGGAACAACTGATTCAGACGACGAAGCGCGAATTTCTCACGGAATTCGAGAGCTGAACGGTGTAATTTAACGTACGGTATGTTCGAATACATACAGTCGAACTTTAAATTATAGGGAACCAACTGATTGGTTGGTGTTTACGGTAAGCATGCTTTCTGTGCAAACTAAACTCTGCCCCACTGCAATGCCTGCACAGAAAGCATGCATCACGTGACCACCAACCAATCAGCTGATTCCCTATGGAGTTCGACTGTATGTCACTTCTTTGTCGCAAAGTAACAAACGCAAATTGTAATGCGAAAGTCGTATTGAGTTGATAAGAAAACATTCATACACAAATGGGCGTCTGATCTTGTTCAGATTTCAATCTTACCTGTCTTCATTCACTCAAATTTTCGCGCGCCTTTTACCCAACGGATAAAGTGACAGGTGTATTCGCAGATGCTGCACATAACTTTTTTTTTCAAATGTAACTCAATCTTTTCATCCTACCGGATGATTGAGCGATCGAAGATAGCTGAATTGACGATCAGCAATGTCTTGCTGGAAGGCGCCGCCGCGACGCACGTAGACGCAGCCGTGCTGGAAAACATGGAAACACGAATGATTGGCTGAATTTGAACCAGCTGTCGGGTGCGGCTCAAATTACATGTGAGTGAGTTTGTCACATAAAAACCGCAACACTTCATTCATTTGTTCATTTTCGATTTACGAAAAGTAGTAAATTCCGATGACCGGAGCATGCAACACGGAGACAATCATAATAGCAGCATCAAAATTCTGCCGTCTTTCTCAGCCGCACCGTGTAAAAGTACCAGCCGAACAACGGAATGTAGAGCAACGTGTCCTTGAGCATGTAACGGATTTGTCCGAGCGAGTGTTGGCGCGCTGCGAGCATGTCAGCGACGATCCAGTCCACTGCAGATTGCACACGAACAAACAAACATTTCATATCGGTGCCCAACCAATCAGCGTGCACGCAGTGCGAAACGTGAGCGACTAATGGCGGAGTTGTAGATAAAACTGTATTTAGCCGTAGAAACGCTTGTCCATAAAGCAGGTCCCACCGGTACACTGGTGATTGGAAATGTACAGAACGCGCTCTGGCTTCCCGGAGAGCACCGCCATCGCGTCTTTGCCGTAAAGTCGCAGCTGAAAGTTTTTTTTGGACGAAATTGCACAGCAACGCAACTCCGATGCACATTAATAGCGACAAACGCAATTTCGAATTCGCTATTTCAACTGCGCTGCCATCCGGATTGGCCGCATTGCTTCTGTACCAATCTCCAACATCTCCCAGGCAACGAGTTGCACAGTATTTTGAATGCGCCTTCATCGCACTTGCACATGTTCTCCGTCATCACCAACCTTCACCGGCGAGAACGTCTCAAAGAAGAACAGCACGAATCGCTGATAGAACGCCCACATGGACTCGTTCACGGCGGCGACCAGCGCGCCGGGCAGCGGCGCAGCGCAGACGTTCCAGGCGACGGCGAGCGCAAAATGCGGGATGGTGCCGCCAACCAACAGCGTCGTCGGCACCGCCCAGCGCAACTCACGGGCGAACAGCAGCACCGACAACGACATGGTCCGTCTTGTGTGCTGGAATTGAAACAAAAACACCCTAAAAGGCCCGTTCAGACGTGTACGTCAGCATGAACGAGCGCAATCCTGAAGTGACGTACGGCTCCGCCCGCACGTCCGGCACGTCTTCGTTCATACATGACGTACGTCGGCATGAACGAGCGCAAATCCTACAACAAGACGTGACGTGCCGTGTACCGAGCCGTATTGCTCGTTTTCTTGCACTATGAACGAAGACGGGGCGTGCCGTGTCAGTATGAACGGGCCTCAATCACCGCCAAGTGTAACCGTCTCCCACTTATCTCTGCAGAAAAAACAACTGTTGGGCTCCGGGACTGCAGAGACCGTTGGCTGAACCCAAAGCTCTAGATCACTTGTGGACGTCGAATAGGACAGAGCGAGGCACTAGGCTACTTACTAGATTGCCGCTGCTAATTCAAAAAAAGATAGCATAAATGGTTGATTGGTCAATGAGAATACTTGAAATGACCGACTAGAACAGCCCAGTACTAAGCCGACAACTTGATTGACACGATTCACATTGATATGCGCGGATTTTAATGAAACCAAGCTTTGATGAACTTGATGTAACAGCACAGTGTCAATATTTTGCTCAACTAAAGATAAAACAGTAGGCGTGTAACCATTTTTGTGGCTTTTCATGATTTGTTCTCCGCCCCACAAGTTTTTTTTACCATTTTCAAACTTTTATTCTCGCACAAAATCATGAACACATCGAGATAGGTATTGAAGCTGACAACGGACCAATCACACCAGATGAAAAAATCACGCAGGATAATAGCAATGGTAATCTTTAAAAAAATGACTTCTGTTGGGAAACATTGGCTTCGGTTTTTGAAAAATCAATGAAACAAAACAAACAAGCACAATTTACAGACGGCCCCTCCTCGTGCTATAAATAAACCATTTTTCACACAACTGAACACAGCGGCTGGTAATTCCGTTCAGCACAGGATGAACGAGGCAATCACGCAGTTTGCGTACTTGATTGATACTCCGTCTCGTGTGGTTGTCTCCTTGACAACATCACGAAGATGATTGAAACTGCACATCATACGTTTGGATGTTTGTGACGATAAACGGTAATTCAACTCCACTTGTTGAAAACAAAACACGACGTTGAAGAAAAATAAACAGAGTAAAAAACTGCATGTCTGTTCATGATAAGAAAGAACAGAATATACAAGACGTTTTTTTGATGACTGTTTTTAGAACTCACAGAATATCAAATTATTTACATCTCGGATTTTTTTTTGAAGTATTTTTCAGCATTTCACCATCGACTTTGTTGGACATTATGAAGTTTCAATGTCACCATAACTTTCTGCTAACTCAGGTAAAGACAAACAACATCTTCAAAGGATAGAACATTAGTGAGGGGCACTAAAAACTGACACAATCATACCTGGTGACACAAAAAAACAAGCAACGCGAAGCAAAGTGAAAAAAATACAAGATTATAAACGCTTCCGCAGTTTTCTATTTTATTTTCCGTTTTAGTCCTTGCGTTTCTTGTTGCGGTTCTCCTTTTGCGCCAAGATGATAAGCAGACGGCGGAAGATTTGCACGAAGTCAATGAACAAGTCAACCGAATGCCTGAAATTGAAACAAAGTCCAACAGAGAAGTTTTAGCATTGATTCAGTACTAGTATTAGTTTCAGTAAAAGTTTGCATGCAATTCTGATTGGTTGCTCAAATGCTCATTCTTTGATCGCTGATTGGTCAACCAACCACTGACGAGCGAACCAGGGCATGTCAACCTGGCAAAACCACACGCAATCAACGAACATATTTTCACAAAGACTAATTGCACACGAAAAGCTCCACTAGATGGCACTGACCAACTGCGAAACCTTTCGTAGTAGCTATCTCGCCAGGGGACAACGCAGTGGCCAAAATGATACGAATTCGAAAAAAAATCATATTCTTTAGATAAAGTTTGGGGCATTCATGAAGCAGTATTCATGTTTCACAGCTACGCATCACTAAATACTGTTTCATGAATGCGTGAATGAACGCAAAGTGCCGCTCGCTCTCAAACTATACAGCTCACCAAATGTAGTCGTCATCGCCACGACGACGCTTCTCGACGATCATCTGTGTGTCGTACAGTATGAAGGCGCACATCACTGCCAGACCGACGTACAGCTCAATCTACAAAAAAAACGGTTACAGTCGAACTCTAAGTTATAGGGAATCAGCTGACTGGTTGGGATTACAGTATGCATGCTTTCTGTGCAGGCATTGCTGTGGGGGCGGAGTTTGGTTTGCACAGAACGCATGCACAGCGTAATCCCAACCAATCAGCTGATTCCCCAGGATTTAGTGTTCGACTGTAGAAACATGTGAAAAGCAAATCGACCAAAACGCAAAAATCCCTCTCAGCTGGAGTTCATTCATGAAACTCGATGCACTGGTGTAGTTTTCTATCTTATCGAAATTTGTCGGCAGCCCTTCAAACTCCTGTTCACCACACGCAAGTCGAACAAAAAAAAACAAATAAAAACCAAATAAGCAAACAGAATATTTCTGAGAATATTGCTGTATTCACCTGGAATAGCAGTCGACTACCGAGGAACAGATTTGCCAGGCTCAGCCAGAACAATGTCGACAGACACGACAACAGGGCGCCTGGAAGACGTGTCGCGAGCATAAACGAGTTTTTTTGAAAATTCAGTACGCCACTTCCATGCAGTCCAATTGAAATAAATCAATGCAAATAATAATGCAAATTTTAAAACCACAAAAAAATTACGACAATTGAACTCTAAAACTGAACGTTCTCAATATAAACTGACCACCCAGGTAGAGATATTTCCGGTCGGGCGCATTGAGCGCCGCCAATGAGAAACACGCAAAGATCGAGCAGGTGACCAGGAACGCGGTGACGATGATCGACGGCTCAATGAACAAGGCCAGCTCGATCAGTGGACCCGTCGTCAGACCTGGCGCAAAACAAACCAACGTGCACGGTAGAAAAACAAAAACATTTTTAGCACAAAACCAGTCATGATGAGACGACTACACTTTTATGTTCGGCCAGTATTTCGGAAAACCCGGTGGGTTTGGTAGACTGGACAGTTTACCATTCATTGAACGAATCCATAAATGTCGTTATCGGGGGAGGGGACACCCGTTGTTGTACTCTGGGATATTTTTCTGTTTTCGGCCAGTTTTCGGATGCCATCAGGATGTTTTGAATGTCAATGGCACCCATTTGGATGCCAAAACAAAGCAGGTTGCAGTGCAACAACACCAACCTGTGGCCAACGCGAACAACATCAAATATGCGAAGCGTTTCGTCTCGTTCTCGCGACTGTGTGGCGTCGTGTACAGAGCGAACAACGCCACCAGCGAGCCGATGCCGACCAGGAAGTTGCCCTGAATGTGTTTTATCGTTTTTTTGTGGTTTTTAGTTTTCGGCCACTATAGCGCTTGTCACGCTCGTGGCCTGGGTGGTAGCGCGTTAGACTGCTGTCCGTGCGTTCGGGGGATCGAGCCCCACCGAGACGTTTATGGGCACTTGGTGACAGAGAAAACTCGACGGGCGCCCTGTTCGACGGCGTTCTTGTACGTTTTTACTGGGTTAGCCCCCGGGCTGAAAACCTCACCAAAACCACCGTTCGTTCGTTTGTAGCGCTTCCTTTGCTTCAATTTCATGCTCTGTCTGTTCTGTTTTATTCGGCGCTTTTACGCGTCAGGCGAATGCACAAGGAATCAGGTTGCAATGCACCCAGCCAGCTGGGCACACAGCCGTCAAATGGCGTCACCAAGCATTCGCCATCACACACCGACCTGCAGTATGTCCGTGGCCACATGCACGTACGCGCCGGCCGCTGCGGCGAACACGCTCAACGCCAACGTGCCGTAGACGTTCTTCAGATGGCCACGCAGGTCTTTGTCCCTGTGCAAAGATACAACATTGAAATGTCCTGACGATACTTCTCTCTTTTGAAATAGTAAACGTGCTAAATGTAATGTAATAGTAATGTAACGTAGTAAAATGTGATAAATTCTTTTCTTACTATGTTCTAAAATCCACCTAAATAAACGTTTTCGAACAACCACATTGTTTTGCAAATTGAGGTTTTGCAGTGTAATCATACGTGGACACAGAAACTTACAATTTGCGGTCCAGTGTTGAAAAGAACTCGTTAAAATGACGTTGCACCGTTTTGGCCATTTTCGCGATTGAAGTTGGACTGAAGTGAACTAAACACGAATACGAGCTGGCCAATCGATTGGATGTTCTTTTCTTCAAATTGTTGCTATTTTTTTACGTCTGAAATTAAAAAAAATCGGTTTGGCGTGGTTGGGTTGGTTTTATCAATAACTATTTATAACAACCGGTGAAAGCCTAATTTATGAAACGTTGAAATCAATGATAAAAAAACAATGAATTTTCCAGAATTTTCACGACCACAGCTGCACAGTGCGTATTGTGTCGCACTGCCGCGTGACGAGCACACCAAAAATCGATGAAAGATGCTGCAATGAAATTTCATAACAGGGACACACTGCACGCACAAGGCTGACGTGTTGTTACAGTGGCCATACAAGTCGCAATTCCACAAAGTACGTAAACACGCAGGATTGAAACCTCTGTTCCGTCCGGGGAAGGAACGTCAAAAACAGAAAACCACCAATTCCGAAAATGCATTGTATTTTTATCCGTCTGCAAAACAAACGTATTCACCTTTCACTCAACTGTACAACATTTCAACACAATCAAACTACATGGTGATAAAAAGATAGCGATACAACTATTCAAATTCAAATTCTATAACTCTGTACATTGGATTAACAACAACCACAACTACTGTTGTTCTGCGAAACGAATCACCGGTGAATATTGTGAAATAATAAAAAAAAACAGAAAAAATAATGATACGCATAATGTACAGTCAGTGAACTTACAAAAATCGGCATACTGAACCAAACCAAAAAAATCATGAACATGAAAAAGTCGAAAACAAAAAACAGTAAAAGCAAACTGAACGAACGCACAAAATGGTTGTTTTCCGAAAAAAATAGTTGTTACCAACACCCACACAACAAGAACAGCTGATAAATAACAAGATGGATACTCCTTCAATTTGACAATCTCAAAAAACTGTCATCCATCCTTCAGCTCGTTTACGTTGCGACACAAGTATTGTGTATGTCAAAATTTACTTGAACGCGTCTCACCGAACGTCATTTGCGTTACGTCCGTTTGTCATGCGCACAGGCGCCAGCAATTTTCGAGGTTTTGGTTCACCCCGTTCACGTGTGTTTTGGTTTTCATGGGAAGAGACAAGTCAAACTGAAGGCCCCGGTACGGTACGGTCACGGTGCACGGTAGGGTACGGTCTATTGTAGCGCCAAAGACGTCCTTTCGGTCCGACAAGTTCGAATAAACAGACCGTACATGAAAACACAAATTGTTTCCGTTTTCCGAATCAAGCTGATCACCGCGGTTGAAACAAACGGTCTCCAATGAGGAAACGGTGTCTTCCAAACACTGAAATTTACGAAACGAAAACGACCACAATGCCATGGCTGAAAAAACAACAACAACAACGCTGATACGAAAATCATTTGAACAGAAAATCATTTGAACATTTTCATTTTAAAAAACAAAATCAAGAAAATCCAGCGTCACAACAACATCAGCAACAATCTCAAACAAACCAGCACAACAATTCGCGTTCGGGAGAATACAACGCACGGATGCAGCGTGTGTCAGAAAAAGAATCAACAACACAAAATATTGTCTTTCGTATGGATTTTGCGACTCAGTGCAGATACATATGGTCAGTACCGATAAGAAGTGTCCCGATCCCGAGTCCCTTAAACACTGGTCTCTTAGTCAATTTTGAATTGCTGCTTCATCTAGCATGAAGACGAATTTTTCACCGACGCATTGAAATGCATCGAGTCACAGAACGAAATAAAAGTAAACGATTATAATATAACAGAACCACAAAAAACCAGAAAACCAATCACACAGTACACACACACACAAAATATGCAAAACAACGAAACAACCGACGTCGTTAGCGCGCCAGTGTGCTGATCAGCGCGGCGCACATCTCGAAGAATTGCATCGTCTGCGACTGGCGTCCACAGGCGGTGGGCGGAGACGGCGGCGGAGAGGCGGACGAAGAGGGCGCCGTGGGCCCGCCGGCGACGCCGTCAATGTCCATCGGCTGTGGCAGCGACTGCGTGCGATCTTTGTGCCGCAGACTGTGCGGCTTCTGCTGCGTCGACACGGATGCGTGTCGGCTGCTGTTCTGCGAGACCGCTGCAAACAGAACGCATGAATGACTTCTTCTAAGGGCGCATGCATGTTGCAACCTAGCTGCGCGGGCACTAAATACTGCAACATGAATGCGCCTCAACGGTCAACGGTGTGTTCGGTTCGGCTTCGGTTGACGTTGTGCACTCTTGCTGTTGCATTCTGTATTGAGTTGTGTTTGTGTTCAGTTCACATATCACATTGATTGTGGTGGCTAGTCGTGTCCAACGTTGCTGATTATGCAGTTTATGGTGATCGAATCAGGCCCAACCATATTTGCTCGACTGCACACTCGCCCAGCAACGCATCCTTGCCAGAAACATGTCGAGGCGATCGAGTCACACAGCAACTACAGTATGGCCGAATAAATAAGGCAGCCCATCAAGGCAGGATCAGTCGCAGCGCAGACTAGGAGTTGTCTTTTTCAAAACTGCCAACATAACTCGTAATCATGTGTTCAAGGCAGAAAGAATGAACAGAATAGCACGAAGAATCCATTAGTCTGAAAAAAACGCGTCAAATTTGGCATACAATTTGTTTTCCGACCGTCTTTTTTCTTTCATTCAAATTTCGCGCGCTCCTTGCACCCTGAAAAAAGCTGCCATGTTTACTCGGTCATTCCGTACAGTCACTCACGTTGTTCCTCATCAGCCAGACTTTTGAAATCCAGCAGATAGCTGCGATGGTCCACCTGGTACAGTTGCAGCGTCATTTTCGGCTGCAATGTGGTGAGACGTTGAGACAATCTTTTCCACGAGACAATTTCGAGTTGAAAAAGCCAGGTTACATCAAGAAATATTATGCAAACAAACTAAAACTCATAAGCCAACACAACGATCAATCGAAAATTGAACAAAAATAAACAAAACAAACGACAAGCCTCATTGTTGTCATTGCTTTTGCGTCGCACGATCACGTGATACGGATTGAGCACCTTCCACTCAAAGTCCAACGTCTTCATCGCCCTGTACACCTCGTACATGATGTCCTCCGGGCGACTCTGCGAGCGAATGCCTGAAAAATGGATCGAAGAAACTTGGACAGTTGCTCATTGGTTGAATGTTTCTGCTGTTGTTTGCGAAAATACCGCTATATCAATTTACTTCACGTTCATTAATATGAAGCCAACAACAACAGCAACAGATAACACGTTGAGAAAACGTTGCACAAAACCACCACCAAAATTATTTCATTTCAATTCAACCAAGTTGTAGAATGGTTCTCTGCGTTTCAGCCTTGGCAACAATAAACCAGTTCATAATTGCAATCAATTCGAAAGCCAATAAACACGTTCAACATACCGAGATGCCATTTCGCTCGTTTCACGTGCGGCGACTTCAGCTGGCGCGCTTGCTGCTGCTGCTGTTGTTGCTGTTGGAGTTGCACGGCCGGATCAACGTTGTCCAGTGTGGGCGTCAGATTTGGCATTTCTGAATTGCAAAACAGGAGCATTGTGTGTGATCTGCAACCAATAATCAACAGCTCTCTCAGTCGGTCACAAAAAAGCTATGGAAAGGCTACTATTGGCGTGATAAAAACAACTATTGTAAATCATTGCTGGCTTCCGGAGTCTCCGAATCGTTTCACACTCCAGAAACTGCACATTCAAATTTAACAAAAATATCAGAAAAGAAATGATTGCACTGAACATAAGCAGATAGACTTTTCTATACTACACAGCCACATTCGATTTCGGCTCGCTACATTTGCATTAGACCGTTCACTGCCAACTGTCCAGTTTATTTTTTCACATACAAAACCGCACGTACGTTGCATCCGTTCCGGGTGTCGGTGCGGCCCCGTGTCGCCGGGACGAGCGACGATCGCCGTCGGCACCTGCGGCGGCTGCGGCAAGTAAAAGTCCTCGAGACTCAATTTGGCTGCTGAAACGAGCAAAAAACCGTTTCGATGATCTTGTTTCGAAAAGCATTTATACCTGTTACACAAATATTGCTTTCAACATTGTTCTTCCAGCCGCTTTATGAACACTAGGCAGTGTTTTTTTAGGAATCCGTCGTGTGTTCGTCGCGTAAAGTGCCATGTCACTTGTTTTCGCGATACGAATGTGTCATGTAACACGAAATGAAATGTGCTCTCCCGGCCATATTGCCATCGGAGATTACCACACGTCTCCAACTTTCGTTCGCATAAGTTACGCAACACCGGGGAAAAGATCTAATTTAGCCGTCCCATATTTCGCAAACCGTCCCAAAATCAGCCGAACCAACTTTCATCTGCGATTCGTTTGTTGTCGACAATCAAATTGTAGGCGATGCTGAGATTGTGATGCGGGTCACCGCTGAGCAACGCCGACGTCACCTCCTCTTCGGAGCAGTTATATTTCTGAAAAAAATTCGTGAGTGCCGTTTATTTGGACGTTTTTTGCTATTCATCTTTTCAGAAACTAGCAAAATTGCACGAAACGAAGACAGTTACAATCCAGGAAGGTCAAAGTGGCAAATATCACCTATAAAATTGACGAAATCAAAAAATATCACCTATCGAATGGCAGTTTACGCAGTCACAAAACGCAAAATTCAAGTTCACAGAAATTTCTGCAAGCTAGTTTTCTTTTTTCAACAGCTCAACAGTTTTGTACTATTGAGGGCGAACATAACGCGGAATAAAATTATTGCACAGCGAGTTTTATGAACTGACACCAACCAGTAACCACACCCTGATATTGGCCTACCTCAGATACTTCTCTGACCGCTTCGATGTCGACTATCGATGCCTCTTGTTCGTCGATTGGCGGAAACAGATACGCTGGCAAATCTTTCTTGAACCAATCATGGGCGCTGAAACACAAATGATGAATGAATTTCGATTATAACTGAAAAAAAAGCTGATTTGCTTCAAATTTTTTTGAAACATACATAACATCTTTGATGGTCGCTCGTTTCATCGGATCAACCTGCAGCATGTGCAACAGCAGATTCACCACTGATTTGTTCAAATAGTCCGGTATCGGGAATATGCCAGCTGAAATGTTGAAAACGCAAAAGTTAGGGCAAAATAGAGAACAGATGTGCACACATTTCCAAATGCTGGCCACAATGTCGTGTGCCGTGTGCGCTCACATTTGATCTTTCTCGAACAATGTCGGCACATGCTCGTCATCGAACGGCAGTGTACCACAAAGCAGTGCGTACAGGATGACGCCGCACGACCAAACGTCCACTTCCGGACCAGCGTACAATCTGCAAGTGGGTTTTTTTTGGATGAAGTTTCTTCTCTGTATCATATTCCTACATTTTCCGGTTTTTTAAGCAGACCAAAACGGTAGCTTTTCTCAGTTTTACAAACAAAAAAATGCTCAGCTAGCAGCCAATCAGTTGGCTGGATTGAAGTAAAACAATGAACCGCAAGGTTAGCGCGAAACTGGACAACTAAACAAAATCAGAAATCAAATTCAGCACAAAAAGATGAACGGGAAAAAAGAGCACTGACTTTCCAGAGATCACCTCGGGCGCTGCATATCGGACTGCCGCATGACGTGCGCAGGAAATCGCCGTCGGTCATGATGTTCGATAAACCTGCATGGAAATTTAAAAAAATACTGATCGTTTTTGCGATTGAAAATGTTCTGAAACAGAGTTGCAATAGATTCGTTCGTCCGCATCAATCAACTGCTGCTGCTGATGCAATTCAGTCAATCAAGGATGCAATGTCATTCAAAGGAACGTTCAATAATCATTCCGTATCCGAAAGAAGTGTTCGAAATACTGTTGCGAGAAGTTTACCACAGCGAGAACCAACCGAAATCAGCGATTTTCACGTGATTCTTCTCGTCGAGCAGTAAATTCTCCGGTTTCAAATCGCGATGCACGACCATATGCCGGTGGCAGTAGTCGACGCCGCTGACGATCTGCTGGAAGAAGCGACGACCTTCGTTCTCTTTCAGCTGAAAAACGGAAAAAACGCGTAAACATACATAGGTTTCACAAAAAAAAACAGATCAAGACTTTCGTCTGCAGTTGAAATGCGAACGCAGTCAGTCGCCGCCACTTTTTTTGCCGATGCAGAAAAATCAAGGTATACGGGTCGTTGTAGAGTTTGAAAAAAAGGACGACAAAATCATAAGAGAAAACTAAAAAAACTCACCCGTATCTGACGATGTACTCGAACAGTTCCTTTTCCGGAAACATACTCATGATCATGAATATGTCGGTCAGGATTGCCCCGATCACTTGGTAGCTGAAGAGGAACTTATTTTCCCATAAGTTTTTGCATAAAATTAAAGTGAGTCGCCGAAAAGATAAAATTTCACAAATTGACAAAAAAACCATAAACGTACAGGCGAATGATATGCGGATGCCGAAACAGACTCAGATTCTGGATTTCCCGGCGGATCTTGCCGACGACGTCGAGCGTTTTGATTTTCTGTCGGTTCAAAATCTTCACGGCCACTCGTCGATTCGTGCCTTCATGAAGACCGACTAAAGAAGAAACTTTGGATTAAAAAAACTGAAAACACAATGCAACTTTGCAAGTAGTGACAACTTTTCAAAACGAGCAACTTGGAACAAGCAAAATAAAGTTCACGCTCACTGACCTTTCACTTTGCCGAACGTTCCAACACCGAGTGTCTCTTTCAGCACGTAATGCCCGATCTTCAGCATCGGCTGTTTGCTGTCGGTTCGTGCGTCTGACATTTCTTTTGGTTGGGATTATCACTGATTTATCTCATCTATTTCACTCAATTCAATTCAGCAAATCAATTTTTCCAACTGGAACGGCCGTAGCTCTGGAAAACAATGAAATTAGGGTGAATGGTTCTTTGAAAGGGGCAAGCGTTTTCAAACATTCTTTTGGAGTGAATTCTGTTGAAAATTGACAAATAAAAACTAGTATAAAGACAGCATGTTGCAAATAATAAAAATTGGCAAATAAAAAGCAGCGTAAACATAACAAAGTTAAGATTTTGGCAGGGTTTGTGTTTGAGTCAGCGAGAAAGACTGGTGGTGACAGAAAATCTGAATATTGTGGCGGAGGAGATCTGGAAAACTAGGCCGATCACCATTCACTTCACACCACAGAGACCACACCAGCATCACATCAAACGAACCGGGGGACAACAGAGGCCACGGGCGTGCATCTGAATGGTCAA
>JASANC010004830.1:0-47721 GCA_030248135.1 Theristus sp. LFF4_11
GTATATTTCGTATGTTTCTCTAATCTGTTATTTATTCGGCTCGTTTGAGTTTTTGTTCGCCCCCCGCCCATTTTCAAATTATGATGCGGCCGAGCGATTTTGCCAGATGAGTCGGTTTTTGGTCGTTTCCATCGCCTATTTCGATTTGAATGATGTCGTTTTTTTGTTTTCAATTTGAATTTTTAGTACTCTCTTGTTTCAAACTCTTTGCAGCAACTCAAAACAAAAGAATATGCCGGAGCAACTGACCGTTCGGTTTTTGTTCTGATTGTGTTGGTTGAAGAGAGTGAATTCAATCAACTCCATTTGAAGTTTGACATAATTCAGTCGAACCGCTTCAAATTTCCCTCGAAATAATTTTACTTCAGCAACAAAAACGGTTATATTTTCTGCCGAATCAGCGATTCCAATATGGTACAACGGATTTTTTATTTCACTGATTTTTTCTTCGATTTGGTTACTTCACGTCATTGAGAAATCGTCACAAAATTCACGCAAGTTTTTGCCGCCTCCTATTTGTATATCGAAAATGCGTGAAATGTTGCGGTGAATCCTGCGGGAATTGTCACGTGAAATGATACGCGAAATGTTGCGTAAAATGTTACATGTGAAATGTTACGTGGATCGTAGCGTGAGATCTTGCGTGAAATGTTTCGAGACTTAAGGTTGCGTTCCGTGACCACTTGAACGTTTCGTGACGCGACTATGTGGCGATTCTGTATGTCTTTACAGGTGGAGCTGTTCTCGGAGGCGGAGTTGAAAGGGTTCAAGGCGGCGTTTGCCGTGTTCGACAAGGACGGCGATGGCACAATGTCCACTGGTGAACTCGGCACCGTGCTACGCTCGTTGGGGCAGAATCCGACCGAGTCTCAGTTGCAGACGATCACGAACGAAGCGGACGCCGACGGTCAATACAGGGTGTTGGTTGAAATCAGTCATGTGTGTTTTTCCACAGAATCACACAGAGCTGACGAACGAAGAACGAGTTGCAAGAGAACATATTTCACAGGCGAACTCTCCAATTATAGGCGATCAGCTGATTGGTTGGTGATCACTTGAGTTGTTTGCTTTCTGTGCAGGACAGACTCCGCCTCCACAGCATTTATGCTTGTACAGAAAGCATATGCATCACGTGATCACATTAACCAATCAGCTAGTTGGATATGTTGTTGAATTAGACTGTAATATTGGTGGTGATTGATTGTGTAGGTGTTGGATTTTAACGAAACCCAATACATTTGTTCCTTCTAGCGGCAATTCAAAGTTAGTTTCGCATTTTGTGTTTCCTGCGAAAAAAGTGGCCGGCTTAAGCAAACATGCATTTATGTGTGCTGCGGTTGTTTGTGGGTTACGGAGGAAGTACGGTACGTATAATGTAGAAGTGGTTCAAGCGTGATGGGTGGTAAAACTGGTTGTATTCTGAGAAAACAGACGGCCGGAAGCTAAAACTCGGCTACTGAAACGGCTAGAACGTGATTATTATTTCATAAACCGGTATTTTAACAGGGATTTCAGGGAATATGGTAAGGATTATGGTTACAGTGTACGGTGGCTGGTCTTGACACGAAATGACCTGGCGGTGTATATGCTTTTAAACCCATTCATGAACGCGCGCGCTGAACCGCGCTGACGCGCGCTAACATGAACGTGCGTATGAATGTGCGTATGTTTTAAAACTGAAGCGCGCTGGTTTTTTGCTTCGTGAATGCGTAGCGAAGTGACGCGCGTCAGCGCGCTTCAGCGTGCTTCAACCCGCGTGAGTGGCGCTTTTCTAGGCAACGGAACGATCGACTTTGATGAATTTGTGGCGCTGATGGCGAAGCAGACGGCTGATATCGACCCGGAGGAAGAAATACGCGAGGCGTTTCATGTACAGTATATTTTGCTGAATAGTTTTATGAGCCTCGCTGATTGGCTAAAGTTTTGAGAGAGAAAATTTAGGAGTGCCTTGGCATTGTCTCACGTGTAAAATTTCAGACACCAAATCCAAATAGCGCAATTGTACCGGTTTTTCTATGCAGAGAACGCAGACTTCCAAGTGGACTTTTCTGAAAACAACAATACGAAACAAAGCGAGACCATTTCACTGTAATACAAGAAGTCACTAAAACATACCGTAAAGTTTTTCATATAAGGTCTTCTTATATAAATTTGAAGATCCTAAATTTCTGAAAAATGGACTTTTGTGTGACAACCTTGTACAAGCGGGAGGATGTCTTATAAAGCGAAGATTAGAAAGCCTTATAAACGGGGTGTGTGATTTCGACCACGTCAAAATTTTGAATTTTTGGGTTCCCGTGTGACACACCGCCCACGTTTCGGTGGGGGTCTTATAAGTGGGAGGAACCTTATATGCAAGACTTTACGGTGAATACTTTCGCAGGTATTCGACATCTACAACACGGGCACCATCAACGTGCACGAGCTGAGGATGGTCCTTGAGAATCTGGACGAAGAGGGTGACAAGCTTTCGCCGGAGGAGTTGCAGGAGTTCATACTGGAGGCGGACAAAAACGGCGACGGCACCATCGAGTATGAAGGTATGAGGCTCAGAATTTCAATGGCAAAACTAGTAGGGCATTTAGGCCCGTCCACTACGGGTGGGTGGACCGTGTACAGTGATTTGTTTTTTCCCATCACTTTTTTCAGAGTTCCGTTGTCTAATGATGGCCTAAAAGAATGAAAACTGTGCAACTATGCAATCGATTGACAGCCTCAGAAAACGCATCAAATGAATAAAAAAAACTATGTTCGCTCAAAAAAAAGATCGTTTAATCTGTCTGCAAACATTTTTGAACCGGATAACACGATAACAAAGGTTGCAATGTACTTTTCGAACGGCACGTTAAAAATGTTCGAACTCGTGTCCCGCCGCGTGTCCCGAGCCGTGTCCAAGTCCCGCGTCGTGTCCTGGTCCAGAAAATGAATTGACGGACTGTTAGAAATCGAGTTTGGACATTTTATAGCGTGTGAGCTAAAAATTCGGTGACATTTTGAATGTTTGCATGTTTCATTTTATTCCAAATGTTTGTTGTTTATCTGAAAGTACAATTTAGTAACATGCAATATACATTGTATTGTACAACAATAAAAGTTCTATGAAACTCGGTGAGGTGTATCTTCATAAAAGACCTTTCTGTTTTTAAAAGTGTCAAAAACTCATCTTGAAATGACACAAATTCCGCATGTAACTCATGAAAACGGGCCAACAAAATTGGCTACTGAAGCTATTGAAAATGCGTTTTCGCGTTTTTAGTAACCGCTAAGCCGGTTTTCTTGGTGATGAACACTGATAAAAAAACGCGGATTGGTTGTCGAAAAGGTGGTTTTTTATTTGTGCACTTGTGGGTAGTGTATTTTTAAAACTTGTTCGTAATTTTAGCTTTGTCTGGTTTCGATTAGAACACGACAAGAAAAACGAAATTCAAACATTTTCAAAGTTCCATTCAACTTCAACGAGATTCAAAGAACGCCGATTAGCTATTTACAGTGAAGAAAGAGACTTGTGCAAACGTGTTCTGCCTTTTCAACCATCTTTCGCGTTTAATCAAAACATGTTCGTTTCTAGCTTATCTATTGGAGAATCCTTGGTAGTTTTTCGATCTTTCACCCACAAAGCTACGTCACACAAGTTTGGCGTCTTCTTTGTTTCATTGGATTGGCGTTTTTCTTGATGATCTAGAACGGCCATATGCGGACTGCATACGAACAGAACACTGCATGTGGCATTTTTAGCGCGCGCACCAAACGCTAAACACAATGAGCCGTTCTCAGCGTATCCGCTGGCCCCGCCACTAGTCAAACTCGATTTAAGGAAAGGCGCGTCAAAGATCGGGGCGAGATTTTCCTCTCTCGTTGTAGGCCAGAAGTATCGCTATTATTCTTGTCTTCTTCCTCCAAATAGTCTCTGTCGTTTATTTCATTCCGAAACAAAAACGCAACAGTTTCTTTCTGTATGTAGTTTCGTTGGACAGACACATGGTCTTCAACTGAAATGTTTTTCGCAAATTTATTTATCACGGCTGCACTTTTTTCCGGGTGTTTGTCTCTGGGTCAGTAAATGCTCAAATGGGATTGGTGCAACATGTGGCTCGCAAGCTAAGCATGTTTTCGTCTTTTTCGGTCTGAAAACATTGAAAATATTTCTGTTTGGAAACTTGGAAATCTCAATCTCAAGCAATGCCGTGGCTAACAACAGAAGAGCACAAAAAATGCGCCGTTGGTCTGTCTGATTTTTTAGATAATTTTTTGCAAATGAAACGTTTTAAATTTTATCTACGGTATGGCCGATTAAACATGGCAGCTTTTTTCAGGGTTCAAGGAGCGCGCGAATTTTGAATGTAAGAAAAAAAGACGTTGAGAAACCAAATTGTGTGCCAAATTTGACGCGTTTTTTAAACTAACGGATTATCCGCGCTATTCTGTTCACTCTTTTTCCGTTGCACACATGATTGGGAATTATGTTGGCATTTTTGAAAAAGACAACTCCTAGTCTGCGACTGATCCCGCCTTGATGGACTGCTTCATTTATTCGACCATACTGTAACACGCTGATTTGCCCGGTCCTAAACCGATCCAATGCACCCAAAAGACCCTTATTTCCTGTTCTACAGTTGTTGCCGACTTCCACGGTGCCAGTGTGCCACATGCCCTGCCTCTGCGCGTTGGCCAAACGGTGCACGTGATGGAGCGAACGACAGATGGTAAACTTTTGAAACTTTGTATCGGGGAAGTGCGTTCAGTTTAATGAAGTTCTAGTCAGAAAACAGCGCGCACAGATGTAATGTTGCACATTCACAGACAAACACATAGGCACACGATGCTGACATACGCGCTGCTGTATTCCCCTGTGTGCGTGCCTGTGTGTTTGTCAGTGAGTGTGCAGCATTGCTGTGCAACATGCACGTACAAAAAACTGTATTTCGCCAACAGGCCAATGGCTCCGCGGCTGTACGCTGATTGGCCGCGAGAAACGCGGCATCTTCCCGGCTGCATTCGTCGCGTTTGTGCCTGCCGTCGTGAAAAACCCCGGGTAAAACATGGGTGAAAACACGCAATTCAAACACTGTCAAAGAAATGCCATTCTGATGCCAACTTTTCAGCGTTGTTTTTTTCTTGTTCACCAATCTCATGCAATTCCTGATTTTTTCTTGAAAGTCCGTTTGAGCGAGTGATGCGAGCGCAGCACCGAGTGGTCACCGAAATCAGAATGGCGCTGAACGAATGGATCACTGCAATCAAGGAAAATTACGCGGTGAGCAAAATCAGGGAAATCATTTTTAGTTCGTGCTGATGTCAGGCTTTTAGTTCAAGTCACAAATTCAAATTCCATGTTTTTTTGGTGAAAAATGGTATTTTCCATCGGGCGCAAAAATGAAACGGTTCAGTAAATGTGTGAACACGACAATTTTAGTTGTGTTGATGTTGTTATAAAGTTTTCTTCATCAGCAATGTTCAACACCTGGGCTACTGGAGTTTTACAGCGAAATCATTGCTGAACTGCTGAAAATCGGGCATCTTTTTGGTAAACACTCAATGTTGACCGACGCCAAACTACAAACGCTCGAAGCACGTGCCAACTCGCTACTGGACTGGGGAAATGGGTGAGTAAAGTCCTGGTCTGAAGACCGGACACTCTAATGTCATGTGTGCGCGTTTGTTTGTGACTGTGCAACATTGGCACAATGTGATGAGTGTCGTCTCAGACAGACCACGCACGCAGCACAAAAATAGTCGAAAAGGTTACATTATTCCGCAATACTAATTTTGCATTCAGTCAACTAAATTTGGACGTTTCACCGCGCGCAATGACGCGAGGCGATCGTTTGAGGCTGATCGAAATCTACAAAACGGTTGGTATACGTATCTTGTGTTTTGTGTCCAAATTGGCTTTTTATTGGAATCAGTCAAACGATGTCATTTTGGAATTCTAAGAAAGAACACTACAATCATACATACTGCCGTTTTTTTACAGTAAAAACGCATTTTTTCTGCAGTGCACCGCTCAGCGTCTCCGACAGTCTGACTACACAAACAACGTTCAAACATGTCGAAATCCACAAAACGACAACTTTAAAATCGACGGCAATAACCGTTTCATCAGCTCAACAGAAATCCACTCCGCTCAACTCGCCGATGAAGAAAAACAAGAACAATTCGCTCATGTATTTCTCAGCGTCCGCCGTATCAATTGCGACTTGTTGGCCGATTTCCACAACTGGGAGTGCACTGTGACGGTGGTCGACTCTGCGATGCAGTTGCAGGCTACACAGTTTGGCTCATTTTTTGGGCCATTTGCAGAAAAATATTTTTTTTCAAATAATATCAACAATTTTGAAATTTAAAAAAGACGAAAATGATGTTATGCACTCTTTCAGTCAACAAGCAATCTTCTCCAATCAAGAGGTCACTGGAAAAACTGGCGCACCGTTTGATCGGACCGTGATTTTTTGGGTAACATTTTTAGACCAAAAATTGTGCCATAGATTTTAGAGCGAAATTCAAAAGTGGATTAACCAGCGTAGATTCGAAAATCCGCTCTGCGAATTTCTTGAGATTTTTGAAGATTTTTGTTATGAATAAGTCTATCTGTGTGATCCGGTCATTGAACAAACAATACAGGTTATCCAAGCTATCCAGGTTCACTGGCATAAAATGTTGCGCTTTTGTGTATCCAGTACGTTGTTTTCCGAGTTTTGCCACTTTTGTCTTTTATTCCCGCACAGGAAACGCAAAATAGCGCAACACGTTTTGCTAGTGTTTATGCAATTCAACCACCGCAGGATATCCGTGATCAAAAATACGCGAACGCAGCCAATCTGTACATCATGTTCAACGTCTACGCACTCATCAACTACCCGAAACATCAGCAGCAGCGATTCGCAAGAACGAAACACACCAGTAACCAATCAGCGCAATTGCAACAGACGCGTAAACTTTGTTTGATTGGAGGTATCATAAAAAGTGTCGGGGTCTGCATCAAAATGCATGAATTGAATTGAAAAAAAACGCTCAAAAATTTCAATCAATACTTTGCACATTTCTGCCAACAAAGATAACAGTTTGAAAGCACATGCTGATTGGCTGCGTCAGCTGCTTTGTGTTGCATCTTGCTTGCAACAAAAAAACACAACTTTTGCGCAGCCCTGCACGTTACGGCCGTGACCGAGTGGGCCCGAGTGAAACTGTACCGTGTTCCGGTCAACAACACTGCCGGCATTGACACGGCCACGATGCGACGGCAGATCTGTGAGAAGAACGGCACTCACGGAAAACTGGAACGCTTGTATGCTGGCGGTAAAGTGAAAACACGGCTGAGCTGAATCGAAAATAAGCTCAGATTACGCGCGCGCAACGGCGCAACACACATTTCAATGATCAGCAATTCTAGTTCAATGGTTCTGGTTGACCAACCAGTGCTGTTGCGCGCACAGGACATGGCTACCAACAACGCGTTTGGTCAAATAATTGGTGTTGATCGTATGAGAGAATTTATGACTTTCTTATTGTTGTTCTTCAGATATAATTCTCGACAGTTCGCTGGTGTTTTCCAAGCAGCTTGGCCCGTTGCGAAATCTGACAAACTTCGCCTGCGTTACAATGTGTTTGCCGTTGAATCAGCCGTTTTTGATGCCAGGTCTCACAGGAAAACTCACTTGGTTGATTAAAGCAAAGCGTGAATTATCAGGAACGTGATTTGCTTGCCATAGAAGTCAGTGAACCAAAGCTGATTGGCAGATATCGGCCATATGTCCAGGTTTCAGCGCCATGGTCTGGGTGTGTGAGCGGAAAAGTGTCACTCAGTTGCCTGAATTATCACGCTTAAAATTGAATTTTTGCTTCTTCAGACGACGACAGAAACGAATTGGTTTTGAACATTCAAAACATCCAACTGGACCGCCTGTCCGTCCACCAATCGATGGCAACAACAAACAAGACGACAAAGTTTGGGACTGGAGTTTATTGGCTGCAAGTTCAAGCAATCATGCTCGGTAGTGTGGACATTCCGGTACGTTTTTTACCACATATTTTCAGCTTACTGTATTTTTCAGGAGTTTCAAACGTTTATTTTCTCATATGTCTATAGTCGGAACTCAATAAAATGTGGAATCAGCTGATTGGTCGACCGAGCGGAGGCTGCTCACACTCCGCACCGTTCTTTTTTCGTGGATTTGGATTTTATTGAAACGTGTTTTTATGAATTTCCAGCAACCTTTTTGTGATAAAAATAAACTCAAAGGTTAGAGAACGCGAAATTTAGAAAATTTTATTCCACAGCTCAACTCAAAATGTATTTTTTGTTTAATGACGACGACGACGTCGTCGCTTAATTTTTGCGTGTGGACTGAAAAATAAAAGCCTTTGAGTTTATTTTTAGCATGAAAAGGGTGCTGGAAATTCACACTCATTCAAAAGAAACACGATTCAATAGAATCCAGATCCACGAAAAAAGATGGGTGCGGAGTGTGAGCAGCCTCCCCTCGGCCGACCAATTAGCTGATTCCACATTTTATTGAGTTCGACTGTATGATTTGCTTATGAATTGGGATTTGGTTTCGTTTATGTTTTTTTACGCAAAAGGACAAAAGACAAAACGTTAGATTGATTTACATCAAAAACGTAAAAAAACGTATCTTTTACCGTTTTCTGTTCTAGTTGATGCTTTCACGCGACTCTGAAAACAGTGAAAAAACCACGGTTGTCTGGCAAAGTGCGGCGATTCAAATGACTGCTGGTGAAATCAATGAGACAGTTTCTGTGTCTTTGGTGAATTACAGAAACAATGTTGACATCGAGTTACGCTTCAAACTGCTGCACCATTGTGAGCTCTGTTTTTTTATTATTTGTTCAAAAGATGAATTTTCTCGATTTTCCCGCTCAAATTCAGGCGACGGTGAAACGCACACGGTGGCTCACTGCCGGATGTTGGTTGCAAACAAAATGTGCGTCGCCATCAAGGACGGGGTGCACGAGATCGAGCTGCTCAAGGTGAACCAAAAAACACGAAAACATTGGTGCTTATTCAAAATCTACAGGCACATTAATTTTTACTAACATTGATGACCGCACCAGCTGGAAAAAACTGCAACAGCAACAGTAAATTAGCGAAACTGAATCGGAAATAACAAGTTTCTCAATTTTTTTCTATCTTCAACGCTAGTCACTTGCTCCTGTTTCGGAGCTGGTGCCAGTTCAGTTCTTTTTGAATGTGAATCCACCGGGTTTTCAGAAAAGGAATCCGTGTTCAGAACAAAGGCTCAGCGAACCGTAATTCACGTTCAGGGCGATTTCCTGCTCACCGCGAAACAGTCGCAGTCAGCCAGCAATTCGCCGATTCTCAATCGAACCAATCATCGTTCTTCCACCAATGGCGCCCACCGCAAGCTGTCGCCAACGCCGCTGTCGCTGCACCCGCCAGCCGCAGCGGTGCGTCTGGCCGTGTTGACTCTCTCAACTGCGCTCGTCACGCGGGCACTTCGAAGATCGGGTCCGGTTTGTTTTTGGTTGTTTTGATTGAGTCAGTGATTGTTGGAAAGTTGATATCGGAACCAAAGTAGGGACGTGAGAAAACGGGTTTACCTCTCCACCCACCCTTTCTGTATTCCTTCCAATATTTTTTGTAGTTCGTTTATTGGATCGCTTTACCCAAGGAATGTACTGCAACTAATTGGGGCGCAAATAATTTATTTTTCTATAATTTGCAGCTCAAATTGCCGCCCTGCTGAGCGTCGACGCTGCAGCCAATGAAAACGAACTGGTGCTGCTGCCACTGATCAATGCCAACGATGTTTACAACGTTCGTTAGCAGAGTTGTTCTCATCAGAAGGAACTGAACATAAAAAACTGGCTGAACACGCTGAAAAACAATGGTGTCCGAGCTCGTAACCTGTCCCGCGCAGTTTCTCGAAAATAAGAAAATTTATTTATTATAATTATAATTTATTTTCCGGGACAGGACACGACGCGGGACACGGACACGGCTCGGGAAACGCCGACACGAGGTCGGAAACTGTTTTTCAGCGTGAAACAATGCTAGGGGGCGTTTTAAAGGCCCGTGGAATAGGAACACTGTCTTTTTGGTGTTGTGTGCTTACCGATTGTTTTCTTTTCTCAACGAGCACCCCTCCCATTTCCGCGGTTTCCTTTTTTTGACACCGAGCTCATCAGCGGGTGCATACCGTAAAGTCCTGCATATAAGGTTCCTCCCACTTATAAGACCCCCACCCAAAAGTGGGCGGAGTGTCACACGGCGGGAAGCCAAAAAATTCAAAATTTTGACTTGGTCAAAATCCTACCCCGTTTATAAGGCCCGGAATTCCTAATGTTCGGTTTATAAGACCTCCTCCCACTTATAAGGTTGTCACACGAAATTCCACTTTTTTCAGAAATTTTTGATTTTCAAATTTATATAAGGAGACCTTATATGCAAGACTTTACGGTATGTATGTACATAGTTTGTTGCATTTTCAGCATTTATCCGCTCTAATGGGCAAGCTATACGACCGTCTTACCAACCTGTCACAAGCGAAACAGCAGTTCGACAACCTGCGAGTCGCTGTGAAAATTCTGGGACTGGCGTCCACTCACCGCCAACGAGCAGCCATTCGACAGCACCTTGATTCCGGCCTCTCTTGTGCTCGACCAGAACTGGCGTGGTAAATGGAACTCGCATGTGGCATTTGACTTAAAAAACACACCGATTGATCGTATCAGCAGTGTTGTAATGAGAAAGCTTATTTACCGAACTTGTTTTTTTGAAATTCAGAAGCTGAAACTTGTCTTGCATCATTAATGCTAGTATTTCAGTAATTGTCTCTCAGTCACCCACACACGACACAATCGCATGTGTATTTTGTTTGCTGGTCTAAGCTTTTGACTATTGGGTAATACCGTATTACCCCCATTAAACCCCCCCCCCACCATTAATCCCCCCACCAATAAACCCCACCCCCACGACAAGTTTCCGAATAATCCCACCCCCCACAAATAATCCCCCATGGGGGATTATTGGAAACCTGTTAGAAACACATACCCAGCGAATTCAGTGGCTGGTTGCAGTGAAAATGATGAAATTGTGCTACCAAAGGCCCCAAATGGATGAGTTAATGGTAATTTCATTACAAAAGGCTGTTGTAAAAGGAAATTTCTATGTAGAGTAGAAGTTTCTGCGACTTTCTTGCTTGCCATGCAAGGTATTTTTGCCATTTTTCAATAAACCCCCACCCCTAGAATTTGTTTGTAAATAAAGCCCCCCCCCACCAATAATCCCCCCCCCCCACCAATAAACCCCCACCCCTAAAAGTCGCTGACGTATTAATCCCCCATGGGGGGTTATTGGGGGTAATACGGTACTAACGAATTCTGCCAACATTCAAAAACAATCTCATCAGGGCACTTCTCTCAACGATTTCGGATCAACTAATCCGCTGCACAGATCTTGACAACTTAAAGTCAAAAGCGGACATCCTAAACTGCACACCCATCCTGGTTGAAATCGCCTGCAGATCCGTGGTCGACTGCACTGCCTGGTGTGTACAATGTATAGCATGGTTATTTCCATGAAAATCTGTGTGTGTAAGACAAAAGTGATTACAGACTATCTGCAACAAAGTCATTTTTGGCTGACGAGTCCGAGCTCATACCAAAATCAAAACTTCACATGCAGAACTGTTTCAGTGACCGAGAACAACTGATTCCACATGTTTGTCGATTGCTTTGTTGCACCATAAAACTGTTTGAAATGCCGCCGATTTCCGACAACCGAGGTGCACCGTATCTCATTCAGGTGTGCTTGTTTTGTTTTGTTGAGCATGCTCTTTTACGTCTGAAGCATACATACTGTATAGCTGTATGCAACTAGCTGATTGGTTGGTCATAGCAATTCTCAGCGCTGATTGGTTAGTCACGAGAAATTCTCAGCGCTGATTGGTTAGTCACGAGAAATTCTCAGCGCTGATTGGTTGGTCATTACGTCATGTTGCATATATTTTCCAGATGGACTGTACAATTGTCAGCATCCTGTGTATGATCTTTTATTTTGGTCACGAGACTCAATGCTCGCACGCATAAATAGGCATGAACAGTTTATGCACGACGCTGAAATTCAAAATATTGGCCGTGATTCGAGTCCTCCAAATAGCGCCGAGTCACTTTGAATTTGAATTTGAATTGCCACATAAAAATTGAAACTACAGGGTGGACCAAAAAAAAGGTTCCATTTTCAAACTGCTGCCACTGGCTGGTGTTTTAATATTATGAGCTGAAATTTTCAGCACTGATAAAACATGTGATGCCATTTTACTGACAAAAATTTTTTTCCGATATATAATTCCTAGCGCTCACTGTGGCAAATTTTCTAAAAAAACTCGAAAAATCAACAAATTGACTGAAATGACTGCAAGAAAAAATTAGTATCAAGACGCGTGATTAAATTTTGAAACTGTTCCGAAGGTGACAATTGGGTCTTTGTGGATACCCGGGGTATTGATAGTTCAAATCATGCGATCAGAGTGGAAAGGTCTCACACTTGAATTGCATTTGAGCAGCTCGAGCGAAATTCTGATGTTTCACAACGGACTCGAGTCAGCAACCATGCGATTACGACAGAAAGAATTGTTCAGTTGCCTTATTGTTTTGTGTGTTGCTCTGTCTGTTAATTTGTTCCTTTTGAAAAGTTTTTCTGCGGTTTGAATAAAAACAGCGTTTCAGTTTCAGTTTTCTGCAGTTTCGTCATGATTAAGTGGACAGCAGAACAACGAGTCTGGTGTGCTATCTGGTGGGAGCAATATGAAAGTTTTTCTGCAGTGACTCGCAGTTTCGCGTAAAATTCTATTTGGGTCGCCACGAAGATTCGCCAACCAGGAAGTCCGTTCTTTTGTGGCACACGAATCTGTTTGAGCATGGCAACGTGTTTTACCGAAAGGATGGATCCGGTCGACCATCGATTGCTGCTGCATTCAAAGACACTGTGGTCGCAATGTTCACGCGCAGTCCAACAAGATCGACGAGGCGAGCCAGTTTGGAATCTGGCCTGTCCCCCTTGATGTTGATTTGGATGTCTATGAGCAATGATTCGTTGTGAAATTCTTGGTTAAAAATCCGTTTTTATTGAAAATTTGGGAATTCTTAAACATTGTGCTGTAAAACTGAATCTACTTGACCAAACCGGATAAAAATTTTGTCAGAAAAATGGCATCACATGTTTTATCAATGCTGAAAATTTCAGCTCATAATATTAAAACACCAGCCAGTGACAGCAGTTTGAAAATGGAACCCTTTTTTTGGCCCACCCTGTACATAGTTTCCTTTCGCATCTGCAAATCTATTGAGTGTGAGTCGCAGAATCTAAAAAAATAAAGACTGGATTTCTTGTCGACGTTCGAAACTTTCAGCTTCACCAACCAATCAGTTCACAAATTGCTGCCTTTTTCAGACAATACTTGTGCATCATTTTCCGGAATTCGTTCGGATTCTTCAACGATACGAAGCTGCGGATGCCCTTCAAGAAGCGCTCTGCTCTTATTTCGAGCAGTTTCACCAAGTTGTCTTCAGACTACCGGATCTTGATCTGGTGATTTTGCACGCGATATCGACGTTGAGGATCACCGGTAGGTCACTGTATGCATTGCGAATGTGTCTGACTGCATAGTTCAGTTGTATTGTTCGTCGCTGCACGTGGACCGTGCTATCATATCAACCACAGATGGAGAAATGACCGCTCAGAATGGTATATTCGCTGTATCAGAATATTTTTTTCGATTTTCATGACAACCGTCGAAGTGACGGGCACTTCGGAAATAGATACAAACTGCTATCATTTCCTTTGCCTCATTGGTCTATTCCCTCCTGAGCCGAGGGTAAAATTGGGCACGGGGCAGTATTGCCCGTCTCCACCGGAGTTTGGTACCTTCGGGTTTCCGGAACCGGCGCGCGTATAATTAAATAAAATTAAATAAAAAAAATATCAGCTGCATGCATGGCTGAGTTGTGTTGTTGCGTTGATTGGTCCGTAGAAGGAATATGCAAGCAGCAATAATATTGGAACTCATGTATAAAATCTGTTTTGTAATAGCATCTTCGTCGGAACAGTCTTCCAATTAAATCTAAATCAATTAATCTGGATTTTCCAATAAATCCAAATCTTCAAAAAAAATTGCAGAGCATATGAGCGCGTACTTGCCAATCGCCAGCTCACTGCTGTCCAAGTTTCTCGGCTCACCGGATGCGTACCACCGCCAGCGTGCCTCTGAAATCTTGGCAGACATGCTTGAGAAAAAGCACAAAAACTTCTTGGATATCGACAATCTTGAACTGATTTCCGCCTTGATCGAAACGATCTACAGTGGTGAATTCACCAATCGCATGTCTTCAGTAAAGGTCTGGTTTGTGTTCCAAATTTAAAATTTTTTGAAACACGTAAATTTGATTAAGCTCGTTTTTAACCTTGATTGCAAAAATGATCAAAAGCAACCAAATCAGAATATGATCCAAAAAATGTTGTTGCTAAATGCCGATCAACCCTTGATTCAGTCGACATTGCTGGTCTGTCTGCTGCAATTGTTGGGCGAAATGGACACCGAACATTATCAACGGTTGTTCGCACCTGGCCTCTCGAATGCTGAATCACGACTAAGAATTTCCAATTTGGTGACCATTTTGCTTCGATCGCTGCAAAAACAAAACGCGTCTCCTGAACTGCCGAAGCATTGGCCGTCGTTGTGGTGTGCCGTGTTGAAGTTAGTGAGCGCAAAATTTCAGGAAAACAATCCGAACAATTTTGCTGATGACCGCTTTTGTGTATTTAATAGTGACTATTGATCCTTGGTTGTTGTTTTTACAGTATTATTATTGACATTCTACAAGAGCTGGCGCCTTATTTTTTCGATCAGCAATTAGAGAACAACAAATCAAACGACTATCTCATCCGAGCGTACATTTCTTGTTGCTATCAGTTTATTACGCATCCAGTCTTACAATTAGAGTGCTATTCGGCCGCAAAGCGTGGTAGAATACTTGATTGGTGAGTACTTTTTGTTTTAAGACCCGTTCATACTGACGTGTGCTTATATGGCACGCCACGCACGTCACGCTAGGTCGTGTGTTATTGGATACTGTCGTTCATGGAGCGTTCTTTGACGTACTGTACATCAAACGGTCAACACACGTCAGTATGAACGGGCCTTTACGCATGCTGTTTCAGAATGCAGCACAGCAGGAAAACCATGCCATTTCTTTCAGCCAAAAAAACTATTTTAGCTACGAGGACATGCGAACGCTGATGTGCTTCCACGTTAACGCCATCTGGAGCGGTCTGTTATTGATTTTCTTTGTAAGTTGTTCAACAAAAATTTTGTTGTTGTAAAAACAATTTCTATGCACCAGATGATGCGGCGCAAAATGTGCTCCGCGTTGATTCGCTACATCCGTTGCTCGACATCGCCGTGATCGGCTGCTCCGATATGCGCAAGATCAGCGTGCCAATTTTGGCAATCGCCATCTGCAACAAACTGGATTCGAACGACGATGCTGTTCTCAATAACGTAAACTGTGAAACCCACATTTCATGTTATTATTTTGGCAGTTTTCCGAAGGTTTGTTGGGTTGTAGGAGAACTGAGGGAAGGAGAACTGAAAATGGAAAACTGTTGTTTTGTTCCATCGGCAGGTGGAGCTGGAACTGTTGTCAAAAGTGGAGACGCTGTTCTCGGGTGACACTCACACTCGATCTAATCTGACTTTAGCACTGGGCAAGTTGGTATTTTTTGGTTTTTTTTCGACTTGAATATTTTGAGTGTGGTTTCTAATCATTACAAAATTATGAAAGTTGTTTTCCCAGTCTTATCAGCAATCTGAAGCAATGTCCCGATTTGCACGTGAAATCTGCCGCAATTGGGGTCGTACAAAAATGTGTTCAATTGATGGAGCTACTGCATGATCACCACAAACTGAGCGCAGCGAATTCCTGCTTTCAACGGATAGCCGCGCTTTATAACTTGATGGTGCAGTATTTATTGTGTTCAGTTTCATTTTATGCTGTTTCAAATTCAAGGCATTTGAAATTCTATTTGTTCAATGTATTTTTTCAGTCATACATTACTGTACTCATTCAACTTTTACGCAGCCAATTCCAGTTCGTTGTATGTAACTCAACTTAGAATCAACTTTCAAAATCAATAAAGTTTATCTGCTACAGATGCAAATCAGATTTATTTAATGTGGCATTTTACAAGTTTAACTCTCAAACAATTTATTACTATTTCAAACCTCTATTACTATTTCAGCAGTTCTATTCAACCCTCATCAACAGACTCAATATCGAAGCGGCTGACCGGACAACAGAAAATCGCGCAAAACTGAACAATTATTACAACAAACTTTGTGAACTACTGAAACGAAACGATTTCAAGCCGGAGGCCGCACGGAACCGCCGCAAACAAGCAGACGTTCTGAGCAGCTACAACGAATGGACAGATGCGGTGGACGTGTACACGGACGCCGTGAAGTTGTTCGACGCAGAGCAAGTTCGTTTCACTAGAAAAGCTGCGTTTTGGTCACTTGGAATCGCCTACACTTTGAAATTCAACATGAAACTGCATGGTACTTGATAACTTTATCCTGAGAAAACTCCTGAATCGATATTATGTACGTGCACTTTGAACTTCAGAAATTACAGGGTACTATTTTACAAAACTATTTCAGTTTGCGACAACACATCTTTGCTGGTCTTTGTCAGATGTGGACGGAGTCCGCGGATGTGCTACTGCTGTTGCTGGACAACGTGCGCAACGAGCAAGGCAAGGGACACCACGTGCCGTACGAGCACATCGCGCACACGCTGCGACATCTCGCAAATGTGTATGAGGAGATGGGAAGGATGTCAGAACGTGACCGCAAGAATGGCAAACAGAACGGTCACCAGAAGACGCGCTTCTATCGGATTGCTTTCTATGGTCAACGAATCATTGGCACGTTTAAGGTACACCTTGGTGTCGCGGCCGCGCTATAACCGATTATACAGTCAAACTCTAAGTTATAGGGAATCAGCTGATTGGTTGCTGATCCCGTAATGCATGTTTTCTATGCAGGCATTGCTGTAGGGGTGGAGTTATTTAGAGTTTGGCTTGTAGATATACATTGTACAATTGTACATGGTGAGCTTCCGCCGTTTCAGAATCGTGTGTTTGTGTTCCGTAGCGTAAAAACGTTGGGTGCGTTCACGGAGTTGTTACGCCGCGAATGGCCCGACGCAGTGCTGATCACATCCAACAGTGGTGTACCACAGGCGGACCGCATGCTCAGCGGAACTCACGAGAAATTATGTGAGTATGGATCCAGTGAACGAACGAACGATGGATGATTGTAGGCGAGGTTTTCCCCAGGGCGTACAGAACTAAGCCTGAAAAGCGTACAGAACGCCGTCGAGTAGGGCGCCCATCGTTTTTTCTCTGTCATTAAGTGCTTATACACCTCTCGGCGAGGCTCGATCCCCCGAACGCACGCGCTACGTTAGTCCAACGCGCTACCCACTCAGAGGCCCTCCAGGCCTCGAGAGTGACAATCAAGAATCCAGGTGAATCAAGCAACGTGATGTGGTGTGGGTTACAAAGCAATGCAGCGCCTACAAGCGGGCCTTCGTTCTGGACAACGGTCGTTCAGAGGGAAAAATCCGTTGCTAAGAAAAAGAACTCCACTACTCGTTGGTGATGCTTGATTTTCCAGTCATCCAAGTGACGTCCGTACGTGCGATTGTTGGTGCAAACGAGAAACAGCTGTCGACAACCGTGAGGCATCGGCGGTTCCAGTGGCAGCGACCAATCGCAAATCAGTATCAACAGCAAACTGGCTCGCCAGCCGTTCGAAGCTCGTCGACTGAACTTCGTGTGGCGGAACTGCAGGTGTGTTGCCAACTCAATTCTATTTTTAGTTGAGGCTGGTCGGTTTTGCTGTATTTGCTGTCGAGTTCAATGTTCAGCTCCATTAAACAAAGCGACGCGGAAAGGAAGCCAAGCAATTGGCGCTCTTCTAGTCAAAGGACGTCCATTGTTAGTCAAAAAAGTCAACCGGTCACCAACGAAACAATTGAAACTTGAACAAATATGCAAATCCACCAACTCAGAACCTCTGGAGTGAACGACACATCATCACCGTGGCCGATGGGCTGCCATGCGAGTTGCCGTGGTCGCACGTGACCGACCAACGGAGCACTTTAGTGTCGCCGATTCAGAACGCAATTGCAACGGTGAACGAGAAGAACGTCGAAGTGCGAGACGCGTTCAGCGCAAGACCCGTGGACAAACATTTGCTGATGCTGCTCAGCGGCACAATCGAGGCCGCCGTGAATGGCGGCATTCTGCTGTACAAGGACGTGCGTTGTGTTCGCTGAAAATGTCACAAGTGTTTGCTGTTGATGATGAGTTGCTCGTGGCTCTCTAATAGTTGCTTCTAGCTGCTGAACAAGTTGCTGGGTTTTTCTTTTACTGTTGTTCAGTGCTGGTTGTGTGGATGGACATTAGTTGTATCTTATAGATAGAACAGGTAACTGATTATGGTGGCGTTTCAAATCGCCTGTTCGCTGAGTCGTTGGGTTGAGTTTGCACTGGACGAGCTAATTTTTTGTTTTTATGTTGAAGTTTATTTTGTAAAGCTGAGATTTTAAAGTTTTTTTTCTGTACAGGCCTTCTTTTCGCCGTCACACCAGCACCAGTTCACGTTCACGTCCTCTGAACAAGAGCTCCACCAGCTGCGAATTGCGCTTTGGTATCAAACCGAGCTACTGGCGCAAGGACTGACCGTGGCGGAAGTGGAATTCGCTGACGTGCCATGTTGGCGTCCCATGTTGAGTCACCTGCGTATTGAGCACGCAAGATTGAGTGCCGAATTAAAATCCGCTCTGAATAGTATGCCTGTTTTGAGGTGGGTGCACGGACACAGGTAGAATAAACAAAACTGGTTTCAGTCGATTGTAGTTGCGGGGGTAAGCTTTTGTTTCTGAGGGTAGATGTGGGTCCATCGGCCTTTTCATATTTTGTCTTTGTTCAGACAACACTCAACGAATATTGTTCATTCAACGTCCAACAACGTAAGATTACGAAACGTGTCCGGCAATAGTGAAACGCCAAGATCGGAAGAAAGCAACACCAGGTCATTTGTTTCGACACGAACTCCTGGAATCAACGAGACGAAGCGAGTCGTTCGGCAGCACAAAGCCACCAGCTGGTTCGATTTAGTCTCAGTATTTTTTTTCAGTCTCATCTGCTTTCTAATGTTACGTTGAGTTCAATTTTGTGTCTGGTCTGTATTTTTTGCTTCTACCCGATCAGATTGATTCTTTTCATGTTCTATTGTAAAGTTGTATTTTGTAATAATCGGTTGAAATGATCAACGTGCCTGCTTTTGTCGAATGCGCTTTTTTCTCAAACTCTCAGGTGCTCGCCGATTTTTCTCCGACGACCGAATCACTCTGGTGGTAATGGCAACCTCTCCGAGGAATCGCATGCTGACGATATTCCAAACAAGCCAAGCACCAGCAACGTAAACACAACCGAGAAATGCTACACTGTTGACGGTGACTTGATCACCACTTGCTCATCAATTGATGAACTCGATTGTTCTGATGTAAGTGATGTTTTCCGGTTCAGCAGAATGTGTTTTTTTGCACACAGCATTTTTAGAGCAACGAACCACCATATGAGTGAATCTTCTCTGAATTTGTGTGGTTGTCAGCAGAAAAACAAAATTCTAAAGATTCCGCTAGCCACCAGAAGAGTGAATTTTCTTGACTTTGTGTGGTTTCCAAAATTCTACTAATGAATGAATATATTTGCTGTTTCTTTCTACCATCTTTCTTTTACAACGTCGTCAGTCTGCTACGCTCCTTCCACCAACCGTTCGCCCGCGGAAGCCAAAATCCACCAATAAACTGATGAGTGGGGTCGAACGTCTTCGTCCGCTGTCGATGCACGACGATCAGAGGCGAGTGGAATTTGCGACGTCGAACGCAGCTGCCAGCAGCCGGTTTGGTCAACGTGAGCCGATTTGATTTCATTGGTTTCTCTGTTTTTTGGGTTCTTTCGCTTTGTTAGTTCTGGACGTGGGTATGTATTTCACAGTTTTAAATTTTCTGCTTTAAGGCAGCCAAACGGTGAAATTGTCTGCCACCATGCATGACTGTCGCTCCTCTGATAGTGATCCTCCGGACAAGCGAAACAGAAACAGCAAACATTCGACCACGGGTGCGCGTTCAGGAGAACGAAACGATTTGCTAAAAATTTTCTTTTTTTGCCGTGCACAAGCTGCATAGTTTGGATTCAATTCCAGATGTATCCAGTTTTTCATTTGGTTGTTTTTTTTGGTTTTCGTTTTTTTCGAGAGTCACACTACTTACTGCGACTGAACGTCTATTGCGTGCAGGCAGCCCCTTGTCAAAATTACTGGCACTGAAATTTCGTCGCCGAACGAGCAATTCGAAATCGACGGAAAAACTAGAGACAACTGCGTCCGGCTCAAATGCGTCTCAAGATGAGACCAGTGGTCCGGATGGTTCGACCCAACCTGTTCATCATCATTCTCCAAACCGAAGTTCATTTCAGCAGCTACGTGACTTTTTGTGATTATTGAGTAAGCTAATGCTTTGCAGTTTTCTTGTTGAATGTCTAAACAAAGATCATGACATTCATGAGATCTTGTCTGCGTGTTCAATAATTTTCATTTCTTGTTGACTGCCCAGATTGATGTTAAAAAATTGTAGGTGCTTTCTTTCTGCGGTGTTTATTTTTTTGCATTACCCTTCCGTTCGTTATGACTGTTTTTTCACGATTATCTTATGTACACTTCTAGACAATGTGTAAGTCGCAATCTTTAATGCATTGTTTCGTTTGCTGCAGAACCAGATGCATCACTGCGTTAAAATTGTGGTTGTTTCACGTTCTGCCTTCGTCATGCTTGCAACACGAACAAGATCTAAATCTGAACAACACGCAAATGAGTTTTCACGAATACAAAAGTATAACATTTCAAATCGAATTTTTTTAATGTAACGCACAACCTTGAAAAAATCATGTAACACCAAACGAATGAATGTTATCGCAACACAATGCATGTGAACGTCGAAATGCACACAAGAGATGTCTTGTTTAGCGTGTTCACGCACAGATTATAAACGGCCGTTTTTCAACCCACAACGATGGTTTTTCGTAATTGTGGTGACGACAAAGCGAATACAGTCTCGAAAGATCACAGAAAAAAAACAATTACCTTTTCACTTTCACTTCGTAATTTTTGAATTAGGCGAGCGGTTTCGTCACTGCATCCTACATACGACTACATTTGTTTCCACCCCGAATGCTGATTAGGTTTAAAATCAAAAAAAAAACTAAACATGAAACATTCGACTGAATTCTGTTGGAAACGCTGAAAAAGGAGTTTCTATGGACAGACGTAACCAGAGAATAACAGTATTGGCGATTGAAACATGACGCATCACTTCACCCCCAGCAGCCTCATTCTGTTGACTGCAATACTCTCGATTGAAGACAGTTGCACGCAGCGCATTCTGCCCGACCCGACCGTGAAAGATGGCAACCCGTTCTGCATCACGTTCACCTGCGGCACGTGCGTGCTGGCGTTCATGCGTCCGCATTGCCCCATCTTCTGCGGCGGTTGTTCGCCGTTGGACGAGGTGAGGGGGGGGGGGAGGTCCATCTGTCCGATCCATCCATTTTACTTTGCAAAGGGCAAAAGCATGTTTTAACATGTTGATATGTAAAGCGTGTGAACATGCGCACGCACGAGCGCAATCTGAAAAAAGTGTGTTTGCTGATTGGCTGTCGTCTGGGTGCAATTTCGAACCATTTATCAATCAGCCTTCGGATTCGCAGTTTTTACAAACAAACGCAGCCAATTTAAAAGCAGCCACTCTGATTTATTGTTCCGACTGTACTCTCTGATTTTAAAATTTCCCCCCTCCTCACCGGAACAAGAAAAAATACCCCTGTGTGAACTACTGATCTGCAATAATGTACAACTCAGAAAAAAACAGCACTTTTCAGCCGAAACCACTGATCGATCTCAGTCTCGGGCCGCTTCGAACGCTTGACACGACGAACGACGAGCGACTGGAGTTTGGCGATGACGTCGGAGACGACCACTACTACCTGACGTCAGGCGAGCTCGGGCAGCGAGAAATTGGCGTCAACGAAACCGAGTCTCAACCGACGCACCTGACATTATTGGCGACTCGCAGCACCCGCCAACTGCAGCCGTGGCGTCACACGACCACCGAGCGGCCAGCGTCGCCGACGACAACGCCAAAACCGGCAATCATCGTCATTCGAACGACCACGACGACGACGCCACCGCCAACGACGACGCTGCCGAACTGGCTGTCGACGCAGCCGCGGTGGTACACCGATGCCGGCCCGGAATGGCTCACCGAAACACCGCCGCAATGGTTGTCGTTGTTGTTGTTTGCTGGTTGGCCGCAACAAACAACAGTTGTTTAATTTTTTTGCCACAATACCCAACCCCACCATTTTTTAACCACAATACCCTCCTTCCAACCTATCGGAAGTTGGAAAGCCGGAAGGCACAAAACTCCGGTAGCTGGTATTGAGACGCAGCTTACCATATTCCGTCGTAGGCCAATGCTTCTGCCAAACGGGACTATTATTGCGGCAGACACTTGGTAGGACCACCACCAGGAAAGGCCGATTTTGGGGTTTCGGTGGGATTGAAGCCGGCGGGGCCACGTCATATAACCCATCCAGCGTTACTCATCACTTAGCGACCAACGTACACACGCACACACTTTTTCTCAATAACTTCCTGTTCCTCCGCCAGGTTCACCCATACACCCCCACCGCCGCATCATGGCGTGGTCGACGCGCACGACTATCGAACCGAGGAGGAAGACGAGTACGAGCGATCAGATTCGAGACCACGATCAAGATCGAGGTCCAGATCGACGTCGGAATCGACAGAATCGAGTTCGTCCAGTGAGTCCGATGAGCATCGTCCGGCTCCACTACTGCCGCCGCACCACTTCCGACCGCCACCGACCGCGCATCATGTCCGACCACAGGTCGCGCTTTTTTATCTTTCATCTAAGGTTTTTTATTTAATTTTGAGATGATTTTGCACTGGCTGGTATTGACGTACATACATCTGAACAGGAGACAGCGTGCATGTCTTTTAGCGTGTGTCATCGCGTGCAGGGTGGAAAAAAGTCGGAAACGAAAGCCGGACCACTGGCCCGACAGATAAAACACTTGTGCAGTGTCCACCAAGAAAAGTACCCGTGTAACTGCGCAACATTACTGTGTTATGAAGCTGTTTTAAGATTTTGAGAAAAAAATCAATATATTATTTTTCTATTTTGGTCCCGAGACTCAATCTGTGCATTGATAGGTAAACTGTTTCATGATGCAGAATTCAAAATTTTTTGGCAAAGTGATCCGAGTTCCCTAACAGTAGGGCCGAGTCACTTAGGCAATTTTGAATTGCCACATAAACATTCAATAAATCAATGTAGCGAAAACCCAGATCGTGGCCAGCCGCACGCGCTCGCTGGTCTCCGTGGCGCGATGCGGCGTTGCGCCCGACTATCGGCCGTGCCTGACGCGCGAGGCTGCAGACCGCGAAGTGAAACACTGCTGCGCGCGCAAGGGCGTCTCGGACGCGTGCGCACATCAGGCCTGTAAATCCGTCTGGTACTCGGGCGACGTGAGTTTTCGCTGGTTTTCTTCATATGTTCGTTTCAGTCAGTCAGTAAGTCAGTTTTATTCTGCAGTGCACAGAGCAGTGTGCGACACCATGAGTTGGCAAACCAAAAGAGAGTCGTTTCATTGGTCTGTTTCGTTTGTGGTAAACCAAACCAAACTATGGGGTTTCGGGTTTTTTTATGTTACCACATGAGACTGAATTTGATATACAATTGTTAATTTTTTTGTGATTTCATTTGAGCGCATCTCCAAAACACAGTGTCAATTGACTGCATTGCTGCAGTTGGTTGCTACTAGTACAGCATTGGCTTGGCCGGCTTCGTATTGAAGAATTAATATTATCTCCCGTTTAGCATTGTTCACCAACAAATTCAGGTGATCCAACTGACGCAGCTGATCCCGATCTGTCCGGCCTCAAACGACCGCCGCCACATCTGGCAGTGCATGGGCCAGTCGCGGTCGCACCAGCAGTGCTGCTTCGAGAACGGCGTCACCTGGGGCTGCCGGATGTACTTCTGCTCGCCGCAATCGGCCGAACACTTGGCCAATTACAATCTGAGAGGCATGCTGCTGGCGTGCCACCACGAGATCCACCGAATCACCTACTGCATGTACTCGGCCATCCAGCACGTGCCGCTGCCGCCTCGCGAGCGAGTCCTCGTGCCCGTCCGTCCCGTGCCGCCGGAGCTACCGCACGTACCGCACGTGCCGCTGCCGCCGGAGCCGCAACTGCCCGCCGTGCCGCACATCGAGTTGCCCGCCGAGATACCGCTTCCGAACATCCCGCACGCACCGCTGCCGCCCGAGATACCGCTTCCGAACATCCCGCACGCACCGCTGCCGCCCGAGATACCGCTTCCGAACGTACCGCACCACAATTTGCCCGCCGTACCGTCGCTGCCCGCCGTGCCGAACATCGACCTGCCCACGATGCCCCGGCTACCCGCGGTGCCGCAGGTCAATTTGCCCGGCGTGCCGAATATCGATCTTCCCACGTTACCCGGCGCTCTGAGCCACAACGGCAACAACGGCGCGATTGCGAGTCAGAGTACGGCGAATCTACTGACGAATCCGATTCAGGCGATGCAAGAGCAGTACCTGCAGTCGGTGCAGCAGTCGCTGGCGAACACCGACCAGATTCTGGCCGCTCATTCCTACCAACAGAATCGACTGATGCGAGCGCTTGGGTTTCGATTGAGGCGAAAATGAGAATCGTGGTTGTCTGGAGTTGTATGTATTATTTATACAATTGTATACCTTGAAAAATTATAATTGGAAAAGTTCAACATATTCTTCAGCTACATTGTAGCAGTGGCAAGCGTACTTGCTCATTGTTTTACTGGATCCTATGTGTAAGTTTTTTCTCTTTCAAGTTTTTTTAATATGTTCTCAGTTGGTGATCAAACCACTTCATTTTCAGTGTGTTTCGTTTGTGATGATCTGGTTCTGTTTCACAGGTGTTTGTTTTTGTTTATTGTTTGGTCAAAAATAAATGAATAAATTCGAGACTTGACTACAACTTTTTTAATCAATAATATGCCATAACCATGCATACAAAGGCCACTAAATACAGTGTACCTTTGATTCGATTTTACAGGAAGTATCAGCAAAATGCCAAGCGCAACAACATTTAACAATTAAAACTGTTAATTTATTATTTTAGTTTTGTCTTTGTTTGTTGACGCAAATGTTACAAACGTGTGCGCAGAAAGACTACACTTTTTACTAAGCATTGAAAATTTGAGTTTACTGTTGAATCTTGTTACAATTTACGCATTGAATTTTGACGATCTTGAAGATGCCAATCCAGTTTTTCGGTTATACCGCAGCTGTTGTGGATGATTTTGTATTTTTTTGTAAATTTCCAAAAATTGTACTGCCTTTAAACACAGTGCGAGAAAAAATGCTGATTGTCTGATTTTTATATGGCCTGAAAATAATGTATACCTACGTCACAAACAAACATTTTTATCATATGTAGCTATAACGAAAAGCTAGCTTTGAAAACTGCAATTTTACAACCGAGTGAAAACTTTCCGACCGCAAAGATGAGAAAACTGCATTAAAATGACGAAACTAAGAGGTTGGACGGTGTTTTGTTGTTTCACCACCGTTTTTTTACTGAATCTATCAGTCAACCAGTGCGTGAACGTCTAATGTTAAAAGCACAATATATGGAAGGAAGGTTATTACATGCAATACATTGAAAATGAACAACACAAAAGGTAATCAAAGTTTGTCAGTTAACTCCAGTTTGCACAGGTCCGTTTCGCATGTTAGCACACTTCTGCAAACTGTTGACTTTGGTCGATTGGTATTCACGCAAAAAACGCACTCGCTATCATTTTTATCAGTTTCATTGTCATTCGTTTCATTTTTTTGGGAATTGAAGTCGGGAATTTTGAAAAAAAACAAAGCAAAGCAAAAACAATGTTCAACACAAAACATGTTTCGTTGTTACTCGGATTTCTGGCGCTCTGCGTCCACCACAGTCGTCAGCAGCTGCCGTGTGTGGCGAGCTTATGTCACCTCTGTCCATTGGAAGTGATGCAGGACGATTGCGCTACGTTCTGCGAGACGGAATGCGCTGAGGTGAACGTTTTAGTCTGAAGACAGTGCATTGCGGTAATGGTGCACTGTTACGAACAAACACTCAGGCACCTGTACTGTGGGTTCGGTGTGTTCGTTTGTCATTGTGTAAACTAAACACGATCGTGCACTGCAGGTGCCATCAGAAGTGGTTTTACGATATTGCTGACACTTGCGCGTGCGGCCAGTGCACCATGTCACCAACAAACGCACAGGCACATACGAACACTGACCAGCCGCGCGTTGCTGCAGCGTCGTGTGGCCTGTGTGTTTGTCCCTGACTCGGTGACATTTCGTTACTGTTTTTGCGTTTTCATTGCAACAGGTACCACCGGAAGTGATCTACGACATCGACATTGGCTCCGAGCGTCCTGCCAGTGCGTCGGCGCACACGCACCTCGCCCGACCAGTGCACCCGGACAGCCGACTGATCACGCATTCGCACGACGGTCAGCCGCAGCACCAGCACGAGGTGCCCATAGACGCTGGCGACACGATACCCGGACACGAAGGTGGGCTGCTCTTGCTGTGGGGGTTCCGAGCGGGTGTCAGGTGTTCTATTCGCCTGGGTGTCCCGTGTGTACTTTGTAGCTCTGGAAATAAAAGTGTGACCACACCATACTCGGCGCTTTGGTCCAGTTTTTTTCGGGACCGCGCGGGACGCCCAGCCGGACCGGACAGCACCCACCTGTTTGGACACGTTTTGCAGCGTGTGATTGTTGTTCTGACTTGCATTTCCTTGTTTCGGACGTTATTGAAAATAATATCGGACACATTTTTTCTTTAAGCGCGTGTACCACCGACGCACGGACATGCTGAGAAAATTCTCTTTTATTTTCTAGATTTTTTCTCAAAAACAACAATAGTTTCAAAACTCCAATAAAGCACAATAAGTTTTCTCTGCCATTTCCGACGCACACCACGTGCACCAGGTGATGATCGCAAACGTCCGTCCGCTCGAGTCACCCGTGGGCGCACACGAAACGATCACCGCCACCGAGAGGCCGAAACCGAAAAAGCCGAAACTCAGCCGCCATTTGGCCACGTTGACGCCGAGCAGCGCAGCCACCGCGATTGCGAAACCGACCGAAACACCACCCACAACAGCAACGTCGTTTCGTCAGATTCAGTTCGAGACGGACGGCGAGCTGGGCACGGTGTTGTCGCTGAGCGGCATTCACCAGGTCGTCGACGACAACGACAACGACGACGATCACGTGCTGGAGGACGACAACGCCGCGGAGGTGGCCGTGGAGGAGCAACCGGTTGCTGCGCGAGTGGTCGCCGCTGAGACGGAACGCTGCGGCATTGCGCCGAACTTCCTGCCGTGTCTGACGCGAGAGGCGGCCGATCGCGCGGTCCGGCACTGCTGCGTCCGGAAACGAGTGTCGGCCAACTGCGGTCGCCAGCTGTGCAAGGCGACCTGGGAGAGGGAGGATGTGAGTGAGATGGGGCTTGTTTCGGTTGGTGTCTTTTGGAAGTCCAGTTTTTTTTGGATCATGGTTTTTAGTTGTTCGGTTCAGGTTTCTTGGGGCCGTGTTTTTTGTTCAGGTTTTTCGAGATCAGGTTTCTTTTTGTTTGCTTTTTGTTGGTTTGCTCCAGTGCATTATTATTGAAAAAAATCTCCGTCGCCCAACATCGGTCCCGCGAAACCAAAAGGTACAAATAACTCCGGTGGTTTAGTGTGGTGGTAATGTGTGGACACTGCTGAGCGTCTTTTAAGTATCACTCACGCGTGTCTGAGAACAGGTTTTGTTTCCGGGACACCACACGGGGGCAGGGCAGTACATTACGCGTGACACCCATGCGGACACCAGTTTTTTTACCGTGTTTCGCATTCTCTTAATGCGGAAACACCATTTCGTTTTTTTTGTACGTACGCTGCCACGCCGTTCTAAACCCCGCGCGCAAACTAATCTGTGTGTCCGCAATGCATTAAGGTATAATTATTACAATGTAGCACACACGACACGATTTCGAAATCTCCTGGCCATCAACTGTCGTGTCCGTGCGTGCGCACAAAAACAAAACAACCAAATTGCGAAAGGCGCCGTTCTAGACCGTGAAACTGCTCGGCTTCGACGTGTGCGCCGAGTCGGACGACCGTCGCAGCGTGTGGCGCTGCATCGGATGGCGCCGGTCGCACGTGGAATGTTGCGCGGCCAGCGGCGTCAGCGATCTGTGTCGTAACGCGTTCTGCACTGCAGACTCGAGCAATCGGCTGGCCGACAATGCGCAACGCGCCGCGCTGCTGGTCTGCACGCATGAGATGCCGACGATCACGAAGTGCATGTACTCGGCCATTGGTGAGCGGCAATTTGAAAATAGCTACAGTATAGAAAGGGTTTTTATTAGGATGAACGCTGATTAGGACGATTAGGATGATTACGACTGGAATAAGAATAAACTGCCCCTGATCACAGATCACCACATCTTATATAGCTAATATAATAACATGTAATTACACAATACACGTTGCTCCCAACTTCTCCCCAACAATTGAAAATGATTTATCACATTATTTGATTGCTGATTAAAATTGAATTGCTGATTAGTCGATGCTTGTCTCATCGCGCAGGCCGTAGTCGTGCTCGCTCCTCTGATCGTTGCCCACGTCGTTTGTCGCTGTTCGAGGATACGTCGCTGTTTTGCTTCGACCGTAGATTCTCGCCATCCACTGTTTTTCTGCTTCCGACATTCTAAACTGCGGATGCCAATTTCGGAATCTTGCGAATTTTGGTGGATAGTTTTGCTGTTGATGATTTTGCTGTTGCATGTCGTGTCGAATGCGGTAACATCGACCGATATATTGCGTGTTTTGGTAATTCGGCTTGCTGCCGTTGTCTTTGTTTTCCTGTCGACTGTACTGTTTCTGCTTGTACTTCTCGCAGTCTTCCACGACTTGGATTTTATCCACAATTTGTCGGAAATTGAGACCCTTGAACTTCTGGTCTTCTGCTTTGCTCGACAAGAACGGATCAAGCAATCCTTGCACAAACTTGTTGATCAACGTCGTTTCGACAAACGGATTGTAGTTGCCATCCGAACCGCGATAGTTATGCCCAGTGGCAAGAAGCAAATTCTCCAGACGTAGTCCGAAGGCGCGCACAGATTCTCCTTCCTGTCGCGTTGCTGTATCGAGTTCGTACACGGATGTAATTGCCTCATTTCTTGGTCCGTAGATGGACTCAAGGTACTTGATGGACTCTTCCAAATTTTCACGCACTCCTTGTGGCTGTTGATCGAAAGCAAACAATGCGTTGTCGGACAGACACATGCGAATATGCTCGACCGCAATTTTCGTTGGTGGGTCCCACAGCTCCAGTCTGGTTTGCAGACTACTGAGCCAGGTACGGAATTTGTGATTTTTGGCTGGGTCGAATTTTTGCCATTTTTCGGACAACAACATCATGTACGTTTTGTTGCTGACACTGACACTGTCACTGCACACCTGTTTGCTGTTGTCATTATGGCCTTCACACGCACTCGACTGACTTTGCTGATTCAACATTTTATTGAGCAACATGCTCATCTGCTGTTGTTGTTGCATGACCAACTGAATCAATTGCTCTGAGACTCCCGTCTCCGTTTTCATGCCGTTATCGTGCCTGGGACTTAACCCACTGGCCTTCATTTTATCGTGCCTGGGACTTAACCCACTGGCCTCGTCATTTGCCTTGGGAATTAACCCAGTAGGCTCACCAATCATATTTTTGGTCCTGGGAATCAACCCAGTGGACTCATTTGCCTTGGGAATGAACCCAGTAGGCTCATCAATCAGCTTTTTGGTCCTGGGAATTAACCCAGTGGACTCGTTTGCCTTGGGAATGAACCCAGTAGGCTCGACTCTGGGACTGAACCCACTGAGTCCTTCTGTTCTGGGACTGAACCCATTGAACTGGTGTACTCTGGGACTGAACCCACTGAGCTTTCCACCAACATTACTCTTTTTTACCTTCTTCTTTTTCACCTTCTTTTTCAGTCGTTTGGTGGTAGCAGGTTTGACTGAAGTACTCTGATTGCTGGTACCTGGTTTCACCTGTGCCGCATGCATGGCGTTGCTTGCGTGCGGTTCGTCATCTGTGAACCCAATATCGGATTCTGCGCTGTCAGTCATTGTCATTGGCACGCACAAATACTGATTCTGATTAAAATGTTGCATCATGATTTCATTGATTTTGAGCGCCAATTCACGATTACTCAGATTTTTTGATTGAATGTTCAAATTCTGACACAAACGAAGCAAAGCTGACCGATCACCATTCGAGTCATAGTGAAACAAACGATCAAACGCTGTCTGTTTGTCCAGCTTGCTGGTACCATCGTCAACCGACGATTGAGCCGTTTTGCTTTGGTCTCCGGCAGTGCGCACTGACTCCAGTGAGTCAGACGCATCCTCGTACTCATCATCACTGTCATCGTCGTCTTTTGAACCATGACGCTGCACGTTCTCGTTACTCGACACCTTTTGTGCGGAATTGTCCTGAGTTACTGTGCTCCAGTTAACGTACGCTTTGTATTTGAACATGTCAAGAACAAACAATCGCGCTTTGTCAGCCAGATCCTCAATGGATAGAACCTGAGACGGACCAATATCACGTTTCAATTTGTACAGCAGTGTGCGACTTATCTCTTTTCGATCTCGAAGCGTTCTGCAGATCGAGTTGAGCGCTGAACGATCACTGAACTCCTGCCAATAGTCGATCACCTGCAGCAGATCTTCGCGTGACTTCTTCACGGTGTGGTCGTCTGTTATCACTGAGTCAGGACTGGAGTCTCTGCTGCTCAGCGAACTGTTGCTGGCGTTTCGCCTTGCCATTTCCTTCCGCCGATGATTTTTTTGTGGCTACTGATTTACTTCTGTTTATTTTTGTTTTGAACTTTGAGGATTGATGATGATTGGTACGAACCAAACGTTGGGCGCCAGAAAGGGTTTTTATTAGGATGAACGCTGATTAGGACGATTAGGATGATTACGACTGGAATAAGAATAAACTGCCCCTGATCACAGATCACCACATCTTATATAGCTAATATAATAACATGTAATTACACAATACACGTTGCTCCCAACTGTATGCTCGTTGGAACCGGTCACTTTTACGGAGTGAATATAGACAGCTCGCGAAGGACGAAAGAACGAGATACCGGAGTGTTGCTGTTGTTCGGATTTTAGACGATGTTTTGAGCGAGGCCCAGAGAAGCGTACAAAACGCCATTGAATAGGGCGCCCATCGAGTTTTCTCTGTCATAAAGTGTCTGTGCATCACTCGGCGGGGCTCGAGAGAAGTGAAGTGAAGTGAAGTGAAGTGAAGTGGAGTGAACAGACTGCTGTTTCTTGCATCACGAATGTGAATTGAAGTACCTTGAAGGCAGTCGAGGTGAAGTAGATGTTTCAGAATAAACTAATGGCTTCTGGCATGCAGAGGCTTCTTTCAAAATCATGCAGTTTCTTTGTCGCATTTCAGGGATGCGCCGCGAGCCACCGATCGTCTCAATCGTACCCGCACAGCCACAGCCGTCGTTCCTCGCGCACGTCACCGCATCTTCGTCCGTGGAACCGGCGCCGACAGCCACCGACGCTACCGTACCCCCGGTGCCATTCTTCGAATTGCCGCCTGCGCCGTTTGAGGCGGATAACAACAACAATGACACTACTATCGGCATTTATCAAGTTGCCCCATCAGCCGAGGTGCACCATTCGGCGGAACTATCTGAGAATAATGACACAAAACCGGAGACCGAGCCGATCTCGATGACGCCGCCGCAGCCGACGATCAGGCCAATCACACCTCCGCCTGATCCGTTCAAGCAGCTCGAGATTCTGCTGAAGGCGACGTTGGATGTGTTGCGCGTGAATTGAGACACATTTTTCGTATGAATAAAGTCGGTTGATTGTCGTATAAGAGTCATGATTCTCCATTGATCAGATCACCATGGTGCACTTGTGTAGCAACGATTTTGTTACTTCTAATTATTTTGTGTTCGGTGATATTGAGAACGAAAAACGGAAGAGAGTGTCAAACAAAAAGACATGACATGACCTTTTTTGTTTGACAACGACATGACAAAGAACACTGAGAAATTCTTGATATTTAGGTGAAGTTCGCGGTGAAAAAAAAGAATCGGATCTGAGTGAAAATTGCCAAAAATATAAACAAAATGGTTCCAAAACGTCCATTCGACCGCCACGAAATCGCAAGTTCACTGCGTCAAATCGCAGATGCTGAATCGCACCGTCGCCTCGTGCCTGCCGACGATTCGATATACGGGCGTCTGTCGATTCCGGGGCCACTCTTTCGTAAAGCTGCCCATCGCCGCTTCCAATTGTTGCTCCAGGAACGGTCGATAGTGCTCGGGCATGTGGCACTGAATCTCTAGTTCCGTCTCTCGCCGCGGCGTACACTGCAGCCAGTAGCGCACCAAGTCGACCGTCTCGCGAAAGTCAATGATCCACAGCGGGTAGAGAATGAGGCGGTACGATCTCAGCGACGGACAAACCTCGGGCACCGTGGAGATCCAGAGGCTCAGATGGCCGGTGTCACGGAATAAAAAAAAACACCCCGCACTGCACAGGGTGTGCGGTGACGTAGACTCCAGGTGCGTGTGCCCGCGGAAACGTGTGTTGCTGACCCTCGGATAGAGACCGAAAAGTGGTTTTTCGGTAGGCTATTCTATCAGGATAGATCATTGGTGATTCAGCTGAACAATGAAGTTGTTTGGAATACATCAGAAAAGTTAGTTTTCAGGATTTTCTGGGACACGTTTTTCGGACATGTGCCTGGAATAGCTAGGTCACAATGTTGACAGAGAAAACGCACAAGGATACTTGGCAATTTCAACGGCAGATAACCGGCAAAATCACCGGCAAAACTACCTGCAAAATTGCCTGCATGATCGGAACACAGAATGGCACATTTGCAGCAAAACCACCGGCAAAATCAATCTGCCTACGGTTTTCCTGTTCGCATAAAAAACCCAGTTTTCATCCCGTGACACCGGCGAATTCCATGTGCAAGATGACGCTTTCAAGGCAGCTGATCCGCGCCGGCTCCAGCCACGACCAGAACTGCATGCCGTTGTTCACTGGACTGATCGAGAAATAGATCTCCAGACGCGTCAGCGAAGCGACGCCAATCGAGTTGATGATGTCGACGTGCTGAGACCTGTGAAGACGTTTTTTTCAAATCAAACTGCCTTCAAGATCGTCAATTAGCGTGTTGTTTCATCTAGCAACACTGCCGATGGCATGTCAATTGGTGTTGTTGTTTGGTGCCAGGCATTGTCGCGCAACAAATTGCAAGTTGGTGTCTGATCAAATGACACTGCGGCCTTGAGAACAACACAACGGAAGATCATAAGCGAGTTTCATTAAACAACTTTGTTTGAGTGGAAAAAAACTGAAATAAATGCCATTATAAGATACGCACATCAACAACAGCGACTCCAAGCGCAAACAGCGCACACGTTTGCCGTCGACCGCGTCCATCAGTGCCGTGACGAAACTCTCACTGCCGGTGCTCGCCATGACGCCAAGGTCGAGTTCGGCTAGTTCGTGGCACTCCTGCAGCGCCGACAACACTGGACGCATCGTGGACGCCAGCGCCAGCGTGGTCCTGCGATTGCGAAATATGCGACTCGCTATAAAGGTCATAGGGAAAGAAATGGACAGAAAATGTGCGACATGACATACCGCAGAAGTCTTGAGAATTGTTTTGAAACACCTTTTTTCTCAGTCTGTGTTCTTGTATGAAAACCGTGCTTTTACCCGTGCTTTTTGATGACGGGGGTGTAAATAGTTTTGTGTATTTACAAGGTGTTTGTAACAAAATGCCCCGGTCTTTGACCGTGGTCGCGTGAGCGGATCAGGTTTCCCCGATCTTCCGGCTAGGACTCCCCGGTCTTCCTACTAGGACTCCCCGGTATTCCTACTAGGATTCCCCGGTCTTCCGGTTTGGACTCCGCGGTCTTCCGACCGAAACTTTACCTCCCCGTCCGCCAGCAATACTCAGTAGCATCCACATAATGTTCCAGCGTATTCGCGTGCTTCCGAATCAGTCGAGCGGTCAAATCGAGCGAAAACGTCATCTTGTCGAACTGAACGTGCAGCCGTTTCAGCGGAAACGTCGACTGCGACGCGATATAGTCGAGAAAGGGCCGAAATTTCGGTCGCGCAAATCGACCGTACTTGCCGATGACGGCCAACGATTCGACGTTCTTCAGTGTACGAATGACAAACTGGAATACGATCCACAAATATTCTTTTGACTTTTAAAAAGAAACTTTACATCGAAATTTGAATTGTTCACAGCGCCGCCGTGCACAGCTGATTCTTGTCTCGTGTTCATGGTGAACCGGTGAGCCACTGGTGTGTTAGCTAGCACATTTGTTGTCTTATACAGCCCACACCTGCAAATGTATCGGGAATATTCGTCGCGAAATCGCGTGTCCGTCGATGCACGTGTGATACAGACGCCGTCGCAGCGGCACACACGCGCTCTGCAACTGCTCCACAATTTGACGTCGATGTAGCAACAGTCTCGTTGTGTCTGAAATGTCCCTTTTTTGCTGAATTTGTTCATGCACAATTTGTTGGTAGCCCTTACCTGACGGTTTCCCTGAAACCCCGAAATTCTTCAATAGCACACGCAAATGTAACCACATTTTAGCATAGAGGTTACGGAACATTCATTGTAGGATATACATTTTGTAACACAAGTTTTGTAAAGAAGTGAGGGGAGTGTTTTTTTAGACTGAGCATCATTTATCATGCAGTAACGGTGCGCTGTCTGCATATTTAGACTGTGTCTTTATTCGCTATTCTGGGGCTCAATGCGCGTTTTCAGACATTGAGTAGCAAAGCCAACAAAACGAAAAGACAACACCTACAAACCTGCAGCTCCCTCCTGCCCATCATCCCGTTCCGTGTCGTATTTCGGGTCGAATCGACTCTCGACGAAGCCCAACTGCAAGTGGCGTTTGGCGCGCCACGCCTCGGACGACTGCACGAGATCGTGGAACGCGCGACTGACCAGCTTCAGCTGCATCTTCTCGCGGTAGTCGTCGACGAGGTTGACGATGCGCAGAGTCACGTCGTACGGAAACGGCAGGTCGAGTCCGTCAGAGGGACCGATCGTGAGACGACGACGACGCGGGACGGCATCCAAGGCGAACAGTGCCAGGGCAGAGTTGGACATGACCAGTGGTTGGGTTGGGAGTGGGAGTGAACGCTTTGGGTTTGTGTAGTTACGACTGCGAATTCGAGTGGTGGGATTTCAAAATTAATGTTGCTTAGTGCGATTGACAACGGAAAAACTGGATCGAGCTCGCTTGAATTGCGGGAGACCGATGTAAAAATTGTCAGTCGACGACGGCACGGTTCGGCGTCCAACGCGAACAAAGCCACAGAGTATGAAATTTTCGAAGGACGAGTGTTCGGATAACATGTACATTACGTTTACGGATCTAATTGGTTGTTTTCTTGTCAGTATCCCACTAGCCAAAAACGTCGGAAATGGTATCCGGTGTCCTCGTCCGCCGCGGTGTCCTATCCCGGAAATAAAAAGCAGCTACATAAAAAGCCAAGGGTGGTTTTGCTTTGCAACTAACTGCTTTTACTTCCAGGACACTGCGGTGCACGCCTGGCAGACAGGACACTCCGACGGACAGGACGCCTGACCCCGCTTCGAACCTTTTTATTTAGCGTGTGTTCTTTTTTTAGTCTTTTTTCTCAGTGGCAGCGAATTTGAAATACGCTCATACCAAAAAGGAAAGAAACCCAATCAGGCGAATAAACAAACACCAGGAAAGAAACCAGAGCAAAAACGCATGTCACTAACGAGAAAACAGTGTCGCGCGGAACACAAATGACGTTTTCGTCCTTTTTTATTCCAGTACAAATGGTATTCTTGAAATGTGACCAGAGAAGGAATACGGTCTTTTTTCAGTTTTGCCCATTGGCAACACAGCGAAAGAAATCTGTTTGACAGCCTGTGCGTTTGGAGCGCTTTGCCGATCTATCAGTACATTCTCTTTTTTCGGGCACTTGAGAAAATTAGTGTCCATTGAGCGACCAAGGATTCTTTTTTTACTGTGGCAAAACAATTTTATTCATGAGATCCGCGTTTTCAATGGTTTTACTTGCGGTAAATTCCACGCGGTAGAAAGGCGCTGACTCAAACAAACGTTGTTGAGTGGAAATACAGAAAAAAATGTTTTTCATTCTCATTTTGGCGTGATACCCTTTCATTTATCATTCAGCTTTAAAACCATTGATTATGTATGATATTGCTTATTTTACTTCCGTTTGTTGCGTTGACTTTATTTGCAAAATAAACACACGGTTTGGACGAGGCATTTTTTCAAAAACTACAACTACATCACCGAGAAAACGGAAAGGCTACTAAATGGGCTACTAAAACGGCTACAAAAGCCGCTTACTGAAAGGCGTTTATTGCGTCATCATAACGCAATTTTAGTTGCCTTTAGTAGCCGTCGCTTAATGACTGCTTTAGCATTAGCAAGCTTAGTGGCTGTTTTAACAGCCGTGGTAGCTGCAGTGTAATTTAGTAATTGTTTTAATAATCGTAGTAGCCAAATTTAGTAATTGTTTCAGTAGCCGTAGCAGCTAATTAAGTGGCCGGGTTTTAGTAGCTGCACACTAGTGTAGTTAACTTGCTTGGTTTAACAATCATCTTAGTGAATCCCTTTTAGTAGCCCCGTTTTTTTCAAATTCATAAATACTATCACCAGTGCACGCGATCGCGCAGTCGTCTCGCCACGACACGCACGCCAGCCCAAATGTCGTGCGAGATCTCCTGACGACACCTCCAGCTGCCGACGAACGCGCACGTGCCGTTGCCGACCTCGACCGAGAACGTCAATGGAACGCGAGCCACGGTGGCCATCCAGTCCTGGCTGCGTCCGCTCGACTCGTCTGGGAAGATGGTGCTTTTTTAATTACAATTTGAAAAACATATGCTAAGCAGTGAGATCTGGACGGGATGCGTCTAAAAATAAAAGGAATTTCTCGCCACACTCACACAACAGATCAGCGGATGATCCGACCGAATAATCGTTACCATTGACTAGTCTCACAGCGTTCACTGCTTCATTTGCGACGTCTATCTGAAAATGTGCGTCGATGGTCAAGTGGATAATTCAGTTAACCGTGTGTCCATAAACCCAGGTTCGGCTCCACGTTGGCTTTTTAGTAACAGTTTGCTCAAGACCCATTCATGTACATGTACGTGCGTTTTTTAGGTAGCACTATAAAACGCAGCAGTGGATGAAGCTGTTTCACTTCATCATTCATGCTGAAGCTGCCGCCTGCGTTTCAATCAACACGCGCATGCATGAATGTGCGTGTGCTCTGAAACTTGTTCAAGTGAAGTGACGCCTCTGCTGTTTCTTTTGCTTCATGAATGTGAAGTGAAGCGACGCTTCATTTGCTCCATGAATAGCCCTTTAATTTTTCGAATATACACACAAAACGTTTAAACAAACAGAAGATCGGAAAAAATCAACTCAATCGCAAGAATAATGCAAGGCGATTGCAAGAACTGCACCTGTTCATGATAATTTTCCGGATAAACACCCTTCTGGAAGCCAAACGGCACCATCCACAGCTGTCCGTACGCGTGCAACGTGATATGAGCGCTGATCTCGGACGTTTTTCGCTGGACGAACGCAACAAAGTTCTGCACTTCCGATTCGGATGCAGCTACGCGGCCGCCATACACCAACGAGCACGCGAATATCGACGTTCCTTTCTTGTCTTGAAAGGCGAATGAAAAAAGATTATCGTTTCAGAAGATTTCAATACTTTCACCCTCTGGGAAAAGCCGCACAGTTGAAGCAAAACAATCCGAATCCTCAATACGACAAGGCGCCGCGCAATTTGATGCCGCGCAATTTATCAAAAAAGTTTTCCTATCCTTGCGCTCGAGTCTCGACGCTGATTGATTGGTGATCACGTGACATTGGTGTGGAGGCGGAGTCTGTCCTGCACAAAAAGCATGCATTACGTGATCACCAGCCAATCCGCTGATTGCCTATAATTTAGAGTTCTATTGTACAAAATGTATGATATAGCGGGGTTTTCGATATGACTTAGAAAGAAAATCGGTCAAGAATGGCTGTGTGCCCAGCTTTGCTGGTTTGGAAACTGGTTTTCCTTGTGCATATGCCTGCCATTTACAATGTGTCGAATAAAATCAATCAATCAATCAAAAAGAAAGAACATCTTTTTGATCGCAAGTAACTCTGGCTCTAAAGGTTTATCGAATCCCCAAAATGACCCTGATATTGTGGTATCGGTTTATCTTCTTACAATTGCACAAACACAAACAAGCACGCACGCAAGCAGCGTGTGCGGCGGCGTCCCCAACTGACAATATTGGTTCCAGAAAAAAGACTTTTATCTGTGCAACACAACTCAAATAAAACAACGAAGTCAAAAACAGACACCGAACTAGCCAACATCCTGCTGCGGTCGCACGTCTTATCATTTTCTTTTTTGTCTCTTTGCTACTTTGTGTGCGGGAAAAAATGAAGTGCGTTAGCAAAAGAGACACAGTTCACATACATACAGTCATTTCGGTCAGACTCGTCCCACCTTTCAATATTCACACGAGCTACTGATAACTTTACCAGTAAATAGCCAATTTTTCTACACAGCCTAAAATTGATTTCTTCCATAACTTGCATAATTTTACAGAATCCAAATACTTGCACATCTGCTTTAACGAGATCGCTGCAATTTTGACATAAAAAATGCACATACGATCGCACGAGACGGCAAGCGCACAACAACTTGTACGTGTAGCAACGAACTGCGTGGTGCTATCGACAAAACTGCGAGGCGGTTTTGAACCATCTCGCCCTTTGGTAAGGTCCACTTTTATGATTTGTTTACGCCTATTTAGCGTGCCTTTTTTGTTCCAGATCATTAGTTCGCCCTCAGCGATGGAAATCGAATGTCTTTACCATCATTTGACGCTGGTCTGCCTCCGTCGCTAAACGCGCAACTAAAAACAAATGCAGCAGAATGCATCCGAAAAATAAAGCGCTAAATCTGCATCGGAATCTGCATCTATGCAATATATTTTTTCTAAACAGCGTGGTGTTTTCCTCCTGTCCCGCGAACATAAAACCAACTGAGTGGCAACACTATTCTCGGCGCTTTGGACCTTTTTTGCAACTACACGGACACCGTGCGGCACGTCCGGGCAGTAGTGTTGATCGGTTAGGGGTTTCGTCGGTTCGGTTCGGTTTTTCGTATTTTTTTAATTTTTTTGGTTTCGGTCGGTTTCGGTAACCGAAACATTTTTTTGCTTTCGGTTTCGGTCTGTAAACCGAACCGAAACCAAATTTTCGATCGGTTACTGGTATTTTTCGCTTTACATTGCCTTTTTTGTTCACACAACTGTAGCTCCGTTTATTCGACGAAACGCTCAAAATGAAACACACATGAACACAAAAACGAACAAACAGACGCACTTTGGATTTCGCTTTAAGCTTGCGAAGCCTTAAGTACCCTTCAAAAGATTCGCAGGTTATCTAAGGCTTCGCAAGCCTTCACTGGCTTAGGCTTAGTTACATTGTACATATTCTTCAGTTTGTCGACTGTTGAACAGTTTCGACATGAAATAGCAGCGTAATCAGTGAACCACGCCAACCGCCGTGCACCGATGCCTTGCAATGTTGGGCACTGTCGCAGACAACGAAGCCGCGTTTAGCGCTGGGCGCGAAATTCTTGCTTGCCGCTCAACCAACGTCAGTACCACCAACGTCAGTTCGTTGTTTTGGAGCGGCGCGCACAATGAGCAAGCGCAACAGTACGTCCTTTTGTTCTCAATGTTTTCGGCTTTTTATTGCACAAAAGAGATTGTTCTGCGTTTTACAGGCCGCTGTGGTTTGGCGAGCCAAACCGTAAAGCCGTGCAGCGTTTTATCTCACCGATGATGTAAAGAATTTGACGTTTTTATGAAGAATTCCTGAGGAATGTAGAGTAAACCGATGTCAAGGGAGTTGATTCAAACGATCAAACGGAGATGTTCGTGTCGGAGTGCTTGAAATCAGTGAAGATTTTGTTGAATTTGTTCAGGAAGCGACTGGAAAAATTGCGGTGGTTTAGCACAATTGAAACATATATGTGATTAATTAGTGATTACACTGTTCTTATAATCATGTTTTTTTGAAAAACGTTATATGATATTATTTTTAATAAAACAATAAAAATGAAAACGTAAGATTAGGAACACAAAACAACAAAGTAAAGTCTTTTTCTTGCGTTAAAAAATTGTCGAAGTCTTTTTTCTTTCATTTGGGCTGAATCCGTGTGCACAGTTCATGCTACACACAGTTAGCGCGCGTGTGACAACACGCATGTGTGTGCGTGCGTGTGTTTGTGACCAGCAACATTGCTGTGTGTTATGAGCACCAGTCTAAACGCGCCTTATGACTATGACACTGTATTAATACATACCAGTGAAATTGATGTCGAAGTTGCGATTCAGATCAACACCGTAGCAGGTTCGGTTACTGTAGCGATCGTCCGCCACCGGACCACTGCGATTTTTGCGCCACAGTGGATCGTACAAGCGAGCATGCTCGTAGCCATCCGGGTTGAAGACCGGCAGAAAATACCAGACCAAACGGTCAAGTTCGTGCTTGTTGTTGACCAACTGAAACTGAGCGAAAAGTGGTAAAGACCTAACAGAGAACATAAAACACGTAGCAGTTTGACGTGTTGGTCACCGTGACGAGCGACACACAGTCAATATTTAAGAGTCGACGTGCGATCACCGTGAAGGACAGAGAAAGCGGTCGAATGAAAAGTTGTCGTAGCGCAAAATCTACACTGTTGAACTCTATCGGCAATCAGCTGATTGGTTGGTGATCACGAGATGCATGCTTTGGGCAGGCATTGTTGAGGAGGCGGGGTCGGTTTTGCACGGAAAGAATATGCATCACATGATCACCAACCAATCAGTTAGTTGATTGGTTAGAGTTTGAGTGTACGAATTAAAATCGAGTTACGGCCAACCGTATCACACGGTTCGTCACGTCAAACGTTACGTTTTTTATTGCACGTTGATTGGTTGTTTTGGTGCAACAACATTCGTTCGATAATTTTGATAATGATAACGAGAACCAATAATGTAACAAGCTCAGAACAAACGAAACGTCAGTCTATTCGAAGGAACCAGTACCTGCTGAATCATGTGCAAGACGACGTTCACCGTAATCTGCTCTCGTGCATGGATGCCGGCGTCTATGAAAATTGCTCGTTTCATTTGGCCAGTCAAGCTTCTTTTTTGCAACTGAACAAAAAAGCAAGAAAAAGAAAAGTTTTCAAGCAAAAGTATAAGCTTGAAGTAAAAAGTCACCAAGCAAAACACAGAACGTACCCTTAGCACTTTCATTTCGCGACCTTGCGACGTTTTGCCGATGTCGATAACTTTCGCAAAAGTTGGATGCCAATACTCGATGCGGTGCATCCATTCTACAATCTGAAAGTGCAGAGTGATTGACTGAGACGGAAAGCCAGGCCAAAATATAACTAACAAGCTAGCTAATATGCGACAAATATCAACCTGATCGTAGCTGTTTCTGTTGAAAACGTTGAAGTTCCCCACCGAGTTCACTCCAGCAACAGCTGAACTGATGCTGTTAGTCAAGGCAATTGTCACTATTGGTACGAAAAAGCATTCCATCAGTTGTCATTTGCCAGGTTATTAATAAACGAGGTGAACGTAAAAATCACGTTTTCATTATTGCGCAAATCTGAATTGCAATCTGAATCAGTGCAGAACATAAAAAAACACTTAATTTGCTATTTTAACGAGTGCAGTTCGACTCGAAATATTGCATTGTAAAAACTTCAATGCATTCGATGCAATTGTAAATGGAAAACAGGTTTAAAAACCAGCTTTGTTCGCTGTTGTGATCTTGCTGTCTCATAAAAAACGTCAACCGTCGTCCGCTGAAAAGCCATAAATACCGCACATTTTTAAAACAACTTTTATGACAATTCAAATCGATTCCACTTTTTATTTAAAAAAACAATGAATCAAGCACCATCTGAATTGAAATTTCATTGAAAAATAAAGGCAACAAGATTTTGAGACATTCGCAGGGTCATATCAACATCTCTACACATCCGTTTCTTTCCAGAGAAACGGCACAACGAGCACGATGCGTTGCTGGCGCTGCAGACGGCGCGCCTGTCGTGTGGTCGGTCGTCGAATGCGCTTCGTGTGGATCTGGAGAGCATCTTTTGGAGATTATTCTACATCTCTCGAGATTTGAATGTTCAATGCAGAGAACTCTTTTATACTCTGTCATCCAAATACTGCGTGTAGAGTACAACTAATGAACGAACGAATGGTGATTTTTTGGGCGATGTCTTCAACCAGGGTTAACCCAGAGAAGCGTACAGAACGCCGTCGAGTAGGTCGCCAATCGAGTTTTTCTCTGTCATTAAGTGACAATACACCCCTCGGCGGGGCTCGATCCCCCGAACGACAAAAGAGTCTAACGCGCTACCACCCGGGCCACGAGAGCAGTGATTGAGCCCCTGACGCACCTGATTTTTGCTGACCAGCGCGCGCGGCGCACGTGGCGTGCGATCGTAGCCTCGATTCCGGATCACATGACGCACTTCGTCGGCGGTTAGCTCGTCTGGCATCACCTGTGTTTGTACGTCAACGACATTGAAAACGCCGTTTAATAAAAAAAACTAAATAGAAACACGCTAATAAACACACTAAAACGACCATAAACAACACAATACAGTCGAAGTTTGCGACTTTCTTGCCTGCCATGCAAGGTATTTTTTGCCATTTTTCAACAAACCCCCACCCATAGAATTTGTTTGTAAATAACCCCCCCCCCCCACCAATAATCCCCCCCCCACCAATAAACCACACACCTAAAAGTCGCCGACGTATTAATCCCCCATGGGGGTTTACTGGAGGTAATACGCTACCTGTGTATAATTTAGAGTTCGACTGTAAACAGGAACACTAATAAACACTAAAAACTAAGGGCGCATTCATGTTGCAGTATTTAATGACCGCACTGCTATGTTAAAACATAGCTGCGCAGGCAGTAAATACTGCAACATGAATACGCCTCAAAAGAAAAACGCGCACATGGATGCCGGCTCGTTCCACTTGTCGGCGAACGTTCGTCGATAACGGTTGATACAATATATTCGCGACGCGTTCGTCTTCGAACATGAAATCCGACAGCTCGTTCGCGTCGCCGCGCCGCAGCGCAACCAGCCTGCCCTCCTTGGTTCTAATAAAGCCGTAGCCTGCGGTGCGCATCAACTGCTCGCCAACCACGAGACCTCGAGAACTGAATAAACAGTTGAACAAGTTTAGAAATGGTAGTGTGTCAAACAAAGATACACTTTTGTTTAAACAATAGTCCAATGAGGAAATTAACAAGACCGTCGTGAGTGTTAGCATTATAAAGTGCCACGTTATGGCACACGATACGATATGCTGCTTTACATATGCCAGAAACATGATGAACTATCTCTACTTTAGGCTTAGCATGTGCACAACAAAATGCACAATATGCTAATGTGGAAGAACTCCGAAATGCAACACTGCGTACGTGACAAGCGCTTTGGCAGTTTCCATTTTCTGGCCCAAATAGTGAATCTTCCGGATGTACTCGGTGCCGGCTAAGTCAATGCACATGGTCGTCAGTGCCAGTCCGAACAAAGTGTACCCGATCGTGATCAGCATGTACGTTTGCTCCGTTGGCACCAAATCCCCAAAACCTGAATACACCAGGAACAAAATGACACAAAACCAAACGAATAATTGAAACTATAACTAATAATCTCGCATACCAACAGTCGACATCGTGATGAAGCAAAAGTAGAACGCCTGAAGATAGTCCCATCCTTCCAACCAGCGGAATAGCAGGCCGCCAATAGCGTTGTAGCTGAAGCACTAAAGACAATGATTGCAAAGACACTTTGGAATGAGAAACATGCTGCACTGTGTATACTATATTCATTCCAAAATTGAGTCACACACAGCTCGTTGTTTCATATCATGCAAACATGATCTACGTACTATCCAACTCCATAACATATCCAACTAACTGATCGGTTGGTGGTCACGTGATGCATGCATTCACTGCACTCCGCAAACCCTTCACCCAAACCCATGCACAGCAATGTATGCGTCAACCAATCAGCTAGTTTGATATGTTATAGAGTTCGACTGTACCGACCCGAGCAAGACGAGCATCACCATGACGACGGGCAGCCTCAGCACCTCGTCCTCCTCGCTGCTGTGCTCGGAGGCGCGCATGATCTGCGACGAGGTCAACGTCTTGTCGGGCGACGGCGATTTGCTGAGACTGCGACGTGCGACGAACGACAGACGCCGCGACGTACGCCGAATCTACACGACGACAAAGAAGAATAAAACAGAATCAGTAACGTGTGGAATGGTGAACATCTGGTTTGTCTGCAAAGAGAAAGCAAAAAGCGCTGAAACGTACGGATCGAATGCAGGCGCGATACTTGCGATAGACGAAATTGAGCAGATCCGACAGAAATTTGCCGATGTCTGCCACTGTCACCTGTGATATTACGTAACTCATTCAAATCTATCAAAAAAACTAAAATACAGTTCAAACAACAGTCAATGGCTTTTTGCCAACCAGTAACAGAGGAATGCCCATAAGACCAAAACCGATGCAGAATATCCTGCCCATTTGTGTCGTTGGCACCCAATACCCGTAGCCTGGAAGTTGCTTGTTTGCATAATCAACTGGTTTCTATTGAGTCTTTCAAGAACAATGCTCAACTGGAAAACAAAACTAGCACAAACCAATAGTCGTAATCAAAGTCAAAGTGAAAAAGCAGCTGTTTGGGAAGTCCCAGTGAATCTTCGGCGGCGCACGACCGAAGATTTCGTTGACGCTGATAAACTGCGTTCCGGCCGCTTCGTAAGTTGCGAGGATCAGCGCGTCAATTGACTGCTGCAGAATAAAATACAAAGAGAGTAAAAACCAATAAATTGCAGAATAAGTAAAGTAAAATGAGAACAACCGCACGTTTGCGGTCGCTTCAAAAACTCGGTGCGTGAATTCGGTGCCATTGGTGCTGATGTTGTAGAGGCTCTCGATCAGCTGCGTGCGACCGTCGCGCAGACGGCCAACGAGCGAGCTGCGTGTCTGACAAAAAAAATAGTTTTCATTCTTCTAATCAAATTAAAAAAAAAATTGTTAAACAAAAAATAAAAAATAAGTCAAAAACTTCATTGGATAGGTTCTGGAACCTCTCGCTCCTTGCTTCGCTCCAACAGATGAAACACGGTGGCGCCGACGAACGTGTAGCTCGTGACCAACGCCACCAAGCCGACGTGCGGGAGAATCACACGCGCCCACTAAACGAGAATTTACAACCAGAAATCAAGCAAAAGGCATGGATTCAAATGAACGAACGGCAAACGATTTTGCTGTTGTTCTCTTTTCACATTAGTCCAAAATCCAAGCCCCGAAAATTAAAAAAGAAAAATTAAAAAAAAATAATTATTTTTTCAGATAATCCATTCCACCGGGTCCGAATCGAATACAAACAATTGCGTAAAGCTAGAAACAATTTTTTCAATTATACGGTGCAAAAAAAGATCAAAATCGTAACACCAAAAAAATCATTGATGTACCCGATTAAACGCGGCCAGCTTTTCGTTCGGCGTGCTTGAGCGGCTGTCGTCGTCGGATGGAGGTCCGTCAGCGGTTAAATCCTGCTCCATCGGTATAAAATCGTCGTCGTCGTCTCGATTTTGGTTATGGGGCATCGTTCGCACTCGCGTCATTGCCGACCGGGCCAAAACGCGTTGTTCCAGTTGAGGGCGGGGCTGTTGTTGTTGTTGTTTTTTTTTCGAACTTTCTCGCCAAAAACTGTGCTTTTATACTTTTCGACGAAAATTTATCGCTGAAATAACATTGTAACGCCATACGACACTTGGCGCGCTTGAGCTTTTTTTTCAAATTATGAAACGTAATTTTTCAGGCGTCCAATAATGTTGGACGCAAGATTTTTCAAGTATGATTGTTTTTCGGGGGCACTTTGTGGGCGGCGCAGTAGCACAAAAAGGCCATATTTTTTGCAGGAAAATTGTGCTTATAAACAAAATGGCTTTCTTGTCGCCAGGAAAAAACGGCGAAGCTTTTGTCTTTGTAGAATTTTGGGTACAGGGGTTCAATCATCACTACACTGTCTCTGGATGGTTATATATTTGTAAGCGCCACAAACAGTTTTCAAATGCATATCTTTCCGAACAAACACATTATGTGACACATAATTCGGCATAAAATAACAAACGACCATCAGAAAGGTGTGACGACAACACGAAAAGAAGTCGGTTGAAACGCCCTTCTGGATAGGAACCTTCTTTGAAAAACAATTATGCTGCAATAAGTTTCGCGGACAAAAAGTTGCCGTGAAAACGTCATAAATTACATCGAAACTCAGCCGCCTGTTATTCCGGCAAAAATAGTATGTTCATTGTGTTTCTGTATGTTTTTCAAAACGCACATTTTAACACCCACTGGAGAATATGGCAAATCAGGTTGTTGTTGCTGCTCCCTGAAAGCTTTGCGTGCGTGTCACATTTTCCTGCGATTGTCCATCTACAATTTTTCGTTGATATGTTCCGATTTTATTTGCAGATTTGTAAACTCATCACCATATAATTTGATCAACAAAATGAACCACTTTCTAATCTTTACGTAGTTCCTAATTGAGGACTTGAATTCGTCGTCAATGAACCAACGCCAATTCAGTTAAACGAGGTGTGAATTTGAAATTTCAGTTGGTGAAAAAGTCTCTTGAACTAAAATGCTCTTTGTTGTTGCGAATGCCAGACGTTGCCGAGATGTCAGCTGTTGTTGTGTTGCCGTCATTGTGGTTCAGCGTTTGCCTAGCACGCTTGCACTTGTGCGAGCACCTTCAGGCGCACGCACACCAAGTGCAACATAAACGTTATTCTGTGGACGACACGTTTCCGAGGTTCTCAATGGACGAAAAAGGCTATGAAAACCTTTGGATAGTATAGAATTTCGAGAATTAGAGAGACTCGCCTGTTTTTGCCTTTGGCGGAAAAAGGTAGACCTGAATAGCTTCATTTCAATGGGCGTTACGTTTGAGGTTTTCGGTCAGGTTGACCACTTTTTCACGACTGGTTTGTGGAAGTTAGAAAAAATGTTGTTTTATAAAAACTTTGAAACAAGTTACGACATTTTGAGTCAATTCGCCGTTGTGTTGATATTGAAAAAGCACCGATCTAACCAAAATCTGCTTGCTTTGTAACCAACCACATTGTTTATTTGCGTTTTTGTTTTAAATAACAAGACAGTTATAATTGTTCTTATGC
>JASANC010004834.1:0-11795 GCA_030248135.1 Theristus sp. LFF4_11
AACACCACCAACGAACATGCACATAAGTGCACTGTGTTCTTTGTGGTTTGGCCGACTGATTTCTGACAGTGTCTTCATGCCCATGTCAATGGTGTGCTCTGTTGGTATGCAACCCAAACACTCGGATACTGGATGAGCCACACCCACCATTATGGTCTCCGTGTTATACGCTGCTCTTGCAGTTTTATGGGATATCTATAATCTATAATACTAAGATAGTAAGAAAGTTTGTTTGATTGTTTGTCCGCAGCTTTTTGCTATATATAGCATCATCGGTAGCTTCACTCCACTTTTAATGCATCATTCGCGTGAACTTTTTTCAATCTCTGTTCTGTGAAAAGTCCAAAAATCATCATCATTCCAATGCAATAAAAATATTAGGTATGATCGACCACTTTAATTTGGCTGCTGCTGCTGTTCGCCATCTACACCAATCGAAATAGAATGGCAGTTGATTGTTGCTGAACAAATAGGCTAAACAGGTTCCACAACAAATAAATTGCAGCATCAACAAAGACGTGACCATGATCGATAGCGAATCAGTGGAACGGTCCACACATAATCGATCAATTTTGAACGGGATGATTGTTGATGATCCTGAAGATTGATTTCTGTTATACTGAACAGGAATTTCAGCGAAATGTAACTGACTAATACCAGATTTCTTTTGAATTTTTTAAATATTTTAAACGGGTATCGGACTATCGGTTGATTGTTGCTGATCAAACAGCATTGTTTTTTCATGTTTTGAACGGGAATAGTAGCAGTTGAACGATAATCGACGAACGGAAAGGTAATGAAACAAGATGGATGTTTGATACATTGAACTGGAATGGCTGTTAATTTTCGCTGATCAAAAAAGATTGTGTTTTGATACTTTAAACGGGAATGACACAGCAATGCAGCTGACCAAAGAAGACTGATAAGATAATTAAGCGACATTGAAGAAGCTAATCAAAAAATTGATTTTTTAAATGGGAATGGCAGTTGTTTGCTGCTGATTAAAAAGATTGCTTTTCATATATTAAACGGGTTGTATTGCTTGCTGATCAAAGATTAATACATTGAATTGAAAAGCAGGTTCTGATCAAAATGACTGGCAATTTTTTGAAAAAAATCTGTTGCTTCTATCGATGCTAAAACCAGCGTTAACCAAACCACACAGTAATAAGTGCTGTCGTGACTAAAACATGTTATGATCAAAAGCAATAAATTCAGCAAAAGCATTTGACAAAAAAAACTGTTTTCAAAAGAAACTGAAAATGCTGCGATTTTTAAAAGGTATAAAGCATCGACGGCTACAAATTGCTTTGAAAATGAACGATCATTGCATGGTAAATGAACAACATTCGCTTGAAGCAGCTCAAAATCAAAATCCAGTGCGTTTTTAGTCCGGGTCGTGGGCACAGGTCAAAAGGCCAAAATCCACATAAATAATAACTGTATTTTGTCAGCTAACCGTGCCGTAGGCACGGGTTATCTGCTAGTACTAAGATAGTAAGAAAGTTTGCTTGATTGTTTGTTTGTCCGCAGCTTTTTGCTATATATAGCATCATCGGTAGCTTCACTCCAGTTTTTATTCATGATTCATGTGAACTTTTTTCAATCTCTGTTCTGTGAAAGGTAAAAAAATCATCATCATTCCCATGCAATAAAATTATTAGGTTATGATCGACCACTTTAATTTGGCTGCTGCTGTTGCTGTTCGTGCTGTTCGCCATCTACACCAATCGAATTAGAATGGCAGTTGATTGTTGCTGAACAAATTGGCTAAACAGGTTCCACAACAAATAAATTGCAGCATCAACAAACACGCGGCCATGATCGATAGCGAATCAGTGGAACGGTCCACACATAATCGATCAATTTTGAACGGGATGATTGTTGATGATCCTGAAGATGATTTCTGCTATACTGAACAGGAATTTCAGCGCAATGCAGCTGACTAATACCAGATTGCTTTTCTATTTTTTAATATTTTAAACGGGTATCGGACTATCGGTTGATTGTCGCTGATCAAACAGCATTGTTTTTTCATGTTTTGAACGGGAGTAGCAGTTGAACGATAATCAACAAATGGAAAGTTAATGAAACAAGATGGATGTTTGATACTTTGAACTGGAATGGCTGTTAATTGTCGCTGATCAAAAAAGATTGTTTTTTGATACTTTAAACGGGAATGACACAGCAATGCAGCGGATCAAAGAAGACTGATACGATAATTAAGCGACATTAAAGAAGCTAATCAAAAAAATTTTTTTTTTTTAATGGGAATGGCAGTTGTTTGTTGCTGATTAAAAAAAATCTGTTGCTTTTATCGTTAACCAAACCACGCAATAATAAGTGCTGTCGTGACTAAATCAGTTTATGATCGAAAGCAATAAATTCAGCAAAAGCACGGTGGTTGAAAAAACTGTTTTCAAAAAGAAACTGAAAATGCTGCGATTTTTAAAAGGTATAAAGCATCGACGGCTACAAATTGCTTTGAAAATGAACGATCATTGCATGGAAAATGAACAAAATTCGCTTGAACCAGCTCAAAATCAAAAAATCCAGTGCGTTTTTAGTCTGGGTCAAAAGGCCAAAATCCACAAAAATAATAACTGTATTTTGTCAGCTAACCGTGCCGTAGGCACGGGTTATCTGCTAGTACAAACAATGGGAGCTTCGAGCGTTTCGCGAAATACAAACGAATCTTCTATATTATTAAATTTACAATCTGTGCGTGCGTGTGTGGCACTTTTTTGCAATTTGAATTGGCGCCCTTTTTTGCTACTTAAGAAAACTCCATCTCAAATTACTTAACCTATTTTTTTATTAATGCCAGTTGAGATTGTTTTCTCAAAACGTCGCTCTTCATAGCTGGAGTCATCATGATACTCTTTGGTCAAAAGAGACAGTTCAGCGCAGCGCAGGCAAATGGAAGCGTGGCTGATCAAAACTTGATGATCGACTGGGAAAGATGTAACAAAACCGTCTTTGAAAAAAGTTTGGATTTTTTTTTGTTTTTAAAAATCGGGTTGCAAAACGCACATCGACATCGGCATTGCAAGTTGCACTTTGGATTCAAAACAAGTAAATTTCATTGAAATTGATACTCCATGTTTCATTTTCAAATTGATACTCCATGGTTATGAGCGATAATTTCAACGTAACGCACGATGGGCAACTGGCAATTGTTGCTGCTCAAAACTTGACGAGCGACTGCGAAAGATGTAACAAAACCGTCTCTGAAAAAAGTTAGTTTTCCATTCATTTTCACTTTGCAAAATGTTTGGGTCATGTTGGGGTAAACGGGTAAAAAGAAGCAATGACTGCAAAACGAAATTATAAACGTCACTTTTTTGTTTCTTCTATTCATTTTCACTTTAGAAAAAAGACTTGGCTTATGTTAGGGTAACCGGGTAAAAGAAGCATTAGCTTTTTAAAACGGGTATTTTTTAATGAAAAAACGTTAATTTTTGTATTTTTTAGTCAATCTTACTTAACTTACAAAAAGGCTTGACTTAGGTTAGGGTGAACGGGTAAAAATAGCAAAATCATAAACTTCGCATTTTTTTTATTTAAATACATTAAAAATATTGTATTGTAGGCGACTTCACGGCAGCACAAGGTAAATTTTCTTCAGGGTTATTTATCAGTAAACGTTAAGGCCCGTTTAGCCGTCCGTATTTGCATCCGGCACGGCACGTCACGTCACGTCAAACCTCGTTTATGCTGCAAAAAAGAGCAATCCGGCACGTCACGGCACGTCACGTCTTGTTTTAGAACTCGCGCTCGTTTATGCCCCTGTACGGCGACGTACGTCGACGTTCAGACAGATACGGACGCATAAACGATGACGTGACGTGCCGTGACGTGCCGTGACGTGCCGGATGGTGTTAGAACACGCGCTCGTTTATGCTCCTGTACGGCGACGTGCGTCGACGTTCAGACAGATACGGACGCATAAACGATGACGTGACGTGCCGTGACGTGCCGGATGGTTTTAGGTTCTCCCCTAAAAAGCCGTGCGTCAAAGTTCCATTTTTTTCAATTTTGTTTACTTTTGTTGTTCTTCATTGTGAGCACATGCTCACTCACTATCGTCCTGAAATGAGACATTTTTTTCTGATTATTTTCTGTATTCTCAAACAAAAATGTCAGCAGTTTAGCTTTTATTCCCTGGCTATTCACAACAAAATAACAGAGCCTAATGGGCTGGATGCAAATTTGTGAGTGACTTTGTTTTGAAATCATAGCAATCCACAGAACACCAAAGAATTTGTCGTGCGGCAAAAAAAATGCGAAAATTTCATCTGCACATTCTGAGAGTCGAACCCTGAACGAACCACTGCGCCATGGTGTCATGGTTGCTGCTGGCTGTATAGTCCGTGTTATTGCTGCAAAGCAATTGTGCAGCCGCAGCAAACCATTTGTGCACGCGCACTGTTGAAAAACACAATGTGTTTTCGCCTGTTCTTCTGCTCTGCATTCAATGAACTGCTCAAAAGATTTGAGCGAAAGACGAAATTTCAAAAGACTTGAATCTGTGGGTTGTTTCGAATTTGAGTTGCAATCTCCATTCTCCAGTCAAAATTGGTTGTTGTCGCATATATTCAATTTCAATTTGGCACACAACTTGATTGAATTTTGCTCGCTGACGTACGGCTTTTTAGGGCAGAACCTAAAATGCAACGTCACGTCACGGCACGTCACGTCATCGTTTATGCGTCTGTATCTGTCTGCACGTCGACGCACGTCGCCGTACGGACGCATAAACGAGCAAAAATTCTAAAACCATGCGGCACGTCACGGCACGTCACTTCAGGGCACGTCATCGTTTATGCGTCCGTATCTGTCTGCACGTCGACGCACGTCGCCGTACGGACGCATAAACGAGCAAAAATTCTAAAACCATGCGGCACGTCACTTCATCTCACGTCATCGTTTTTGCGTCCGTGTCTGTCTGTACGGCGACGTGCGTCAACGTCCGGACGGCTAAACGGGCCTTTACTGTTTTTTTCTTTCTAAATCAATGCCACTTCACCAAAAAGGCTTGGCATTGATTAAGCCACATAAGCTCGGGTCAATAGGCTAGTAATGAATGAAAGGAGTTGTTTTCTCACAAACCAGCGATGGTCGTTGCGACCGGCTGCTGCGCGCCGCCGGTTGGCAAACCTGCGAAGGAAAAAATCGTGAATCGTGATTTCACGTTTCAAAATCTGGATCACACACACTGAATGGCCGTGTTCTGCGTGCGCGAACAATATAACACCGCAATTATCCAGCCAGAAACAATCAAGCCAATCAGTTATCATATCATCAGCGTAATGTTAACATTGATAATAGTTCAATAATCTGCAATTCCATGAAAACAAACAGCATGTTCATGGTAAACAGTTTGTTATAAGCAAATGCCATGGCTGACGACCATAACGGTTCTTCTTCCTTTGTTCCCTCATCGGCTGCACACCCCAATTATAAGGGCGTACATCTGCCCCAATCTAATTGTCCTCAACGCTAACCCCCCATGACGGTGGTTGTGGTGCGCACAATCTGTCCGCCGGGGCCTTGTTGCGTCACGATCTGCTGCTGCGCTGTGGCCGTCGCGGGCACGTACGTTGCGGGACCACCGGCACTGCTCGACACCACCACCTGTTGTACGGCGGTTGACGGCACGGCGAGGGGCACCACAGCCGTTTGCGGGTGTTGTTGTTGTTGGTGGTGTTGCGGTTGCTGTACCACGACCACCTGTGCTCAAAAGCACGTGATTATCAGGCGGATTGCCAATGACTGACCGTTCGACTGTAGTCAACGAACCATTTCACGCAGTTATGCGGTGCGGATCAACAAACAAACAAACAAACAAACAAACGGACAAACAAATCTCGAAAATAGCGCGCTGCTACCTGTCCGCCATGTTGCTGGTAAACGCCCGGCTGCTGGACGTAGATGGTCTGCTGATGAGGTTGACCTCCCGGCTGAGCGTGCTGGTACACCACACCAGGTTGGCCGGCGATTGGCACTGAAACGAAAAAGAACATTTGGGATAGACGCTGCACATTCCAGAACTCTAGAATTCTCTGACGCTGGTGCACTGCAGGCAACGATGACCTGTCTCTAAACTAATATGAACCACACAAAAAAAACAAAAACTAACAAAGTCACCCTCGTGGCCTGGTGGTAGTGCGTTAGACTACAGTATGTGCGCTCGGGGGATCGAGCCCCGCCGAGGGGTGTATAGTCACTTAATGACAGAGAAAACTCGATGGGCGCCCTACTCAATGGCGTTCTGTACGCTTCTCTGGGTTAGCCCTGGCTAAAAACATCGCCTAAAAATCACAACAACAACAACAACAATAACATATTCACCAACCCGCGGTTGCCGTGACCATTTGTGCGGGGTGTTGCGGCTGCGGCTGCGGCTGGCCCGCTTGCGAACTCTGTGCGGGGTAATATTGAATCTGCGGCGGTACACCACCAGCAGCAGCACCGGGGGCGCCCGCTGGCTGCTGTGGATGAGCGAACGGGGTTTGCGGTTGTTGCTGATGTTGATGATGCACTGTGCTGCCGGATTGGCCCGGCTGCGGTTGCGCCGGTGGTGCTGTGGAGGGGGGTCGTTGGGACGCTGCCTCCACTGTCAGGTAATTGCTGGAAAAGGCTTGTGCAACGTGAATTGTTTGAAGTGCCGTGCACCATAGCCATGCCCATGCGACGGTGTGGTGGTGAACCGTGGAGCACATTGGCGCAAATCTCCAGCACGCGTGCGGCACCGCGGTTCACCGCCGCACCGTGGCGCTGGTATGGGGTGCGCTGATTGGTTGTTTGTTGTTATTTGAAGTAAATATCATGACAATGACGCTGATTGTGCGCGTCCTCCTGCTGATTGGGCAAGTGTGCCGCAACCTGCCATTCAGTAACGTGTTTCTTTCGGCACTTGCCTCTGACTGACATTTTGAACAAAAAAAAAGTGTGCTGAATGAAACAGAACAGAACACAAACAATCAGCAGGACAAATATCAAACTGGAGACCACGGCAGACTTCACTGAATGTGGTGGTGCGCGCCGATTGGCTACGATAGTTCAGTCAAGCAGCCAATCAGCGTACAGCTGTTCAAACTCGACTAGGCCCACTACTGACCGACTGCGCTGATTCGGATTGACGAACTTCCATGCCGAGTGCAGATGTTTCTCCTTCAAGTGACGCTGCAAACGTGGCAACGATGGAAACACTCTGCAGTTGCGATGTGAATGAAGATTTTCGTTTTCTTTTCAACATTTGAAGAACAAACAAAAATAAACAGAGAAAATGGTGAAAATTGACGAACTCACTTTCCCTCCTTTTTATACTTGACACAGGTGCTCCACATGCAGACGAATTGATCGGCGCCGCTTTCCACTGTGAATTTGAAAACAAAAAACGAATCGCAAAAACGACCCAACACTCGTACAACTACAGTGCCCGTGTCACGCATTTTACAAAACAAAAAACAAAAAAAACCCACGAAAAGCGCATGCAAGCTGGCGACTCACTGATCTGACTGGAGTGCACATTGGTGACGTGCTCCTGCAACAAATCGCCGGTCTCGAACTGCCAGTCGCAGTGCAGCCACCGGCACACGTACACGAGCACCTGGCCGGGCGGCGCACGCACCGTCGGCGGCACCAATTTATCGGCCTTCTCGCGCTCCTTCGCGATCAACATCGCCCGTTCCTCGAACATTCGCTTGCGGTCGTCAGCGAGATTCTTCCACTGCCGAATGGAACGCAACTGGTTATGCTTGTTGACAAATCTGTCGCTATTGGTTTTTTTTTACAGAATGTGCAGAAAGATTTGTCGCTTTAAGTAATTCTGAGATGAGCACAGGTGGGAGTGGGACCTTTCTTACTATTTCGTATTTCATTTCGATAACTTCGTTTCTTGTTATGCAGAGCGCGCGAACGAAGAACGGCAGTTGCTTGCAAAAAAAAGAAAACATATCAAGTCAATCAGAAATGGGTGCGCAAGCGATCCGGTGTGGGATATACGATCGGTCTAGAGTAGACAGCATTTTTTGTGCATATTTCACGCAATGCAATCGATGCCAATCACAAGCACCGACCTCCTGGCCGACCATGCGGCTTATGGCGCCGAAGCCGACGTTCGGGTGGTCGTTCATGATCTTGCGACGCACCTCGGCCGCGAACAAAATGTAGCCGCTGCGCGAGCGACTGTTGATCTTCGGCTGCGTCGCGAGCCACGCCTCGCGGTCGCGCGCCTCCTGTGCGTTGCGAAAGCAGTTGGTTGGAAATCAGTTTGTTGGAACACACACGATGAACGTTTGCAACAACTGAACGCGGCGCATCGTGATCGGGCCGAGGTCACGACGACACCGACATTCAACTGTCACACTCTGTCACCTTCCATCGATCATCATGATCAATCTGTCTAACTGTCCGGTTCCTGCCAAGGAACTGTCCGTCGGAATCGGAAACGCCTGGCAGGTGCTCTATTACAGACACCAACTGACTCTCACGTGAAATAACAAACACATTTTTTGATACCAAGAACATTTCGATACCAAACAATCACGTATAATCTGACAACATGCTGCGAGCGAGCTCGTTCAAGTGATCAATCAATGGAATGGGACGAACACTGCACATCCACGGTTAGACCAAACTTTAGCTGGTGTTTCTCAAAAAAACTCCATCCAAATCATAGGGTTGGTAAAAAACCGGTTTTTTATATTGCCATGAAAAAAAACGGTTTGTTTTCCGTTTTAAAACCGTTTTAAAACCATAAAAAACCGAATGCTTCCCAGCTCCTAAACTTTCGAGAACATGGCATCTTGAACTCAAAAATACATCAAAATTAGTGATTTTGAGCAGCGTAAAATGCTGAGCAGTTCAGTTCGACACTGCACCGTTTGTTCAAAAATATTACTTTACATTTTATCAATCAAACGAAGAATTGTGATTTTTGACCACGAAGTTTGAAAATTTTTAAGGTAAAAAAACGGTTTTTTTATTTTTTCAGGAAAAAAACTGAAAAAAAGGTTTTAAAACGGAAAAGAAACCCGTTTTTTTCCTGTGCCAACCCTACCAAATCACGCCCATCTATCTACCGGATTGTTCTCGACTGCCGGATGACTCATGATGTCCGCGGACAAGTCCATGTCGGTCGTGTCCTGCACAGCGTCCATTAATTCTTTCAACGTGTCCGAATCGACCGTAGTGTCCGCTTGCATCAACAAGGGCGACGGTTCCTGGAACGAAAAAATGGATTTCAATAGCCAATCATCAACAGCAGATGGTTTGTCAAGAACTTGTGTGATTTCATTTGCCAGAGCGTTCTAGGCTCATCTCGATCTAGCTCCGCATCTCCACCTAATCAATCACCTGCTTTTAATCCAATCAGTGCGCGTCGAATCCAAATGCAATCAATCAGCCAATCAAGTGGCTGCACATTGAAAGTGTGTATCGTATGCTAACATCAAAGCGATCAGTGCACGTTTCATAACACAATATTGTTGAACTTTTCAACGAACACGGATATAAAATAGCGAATGTGAGAGGTTGCTGGCTGAAGATTGTTTAAGATAAAAATCCAAACCAAACAAACACACACACATTACATATCAGGCACGCAAAACGCGCGTTGATAAGAACGCTGCGAAGAAAAACAGTGCTGGCAAAATGGATCGATACTCAGCTGCTGCGATGGAATTTGTTTAGTTACTGAACAATTTTAAAGTAAAATTGACTCTAAATGAATGTGTTAGAATGCAGCTTCGCAGCAATTCAAACAAGTTTTTCATCTCGAATACGAATAAACAGAGAATTAGAAGTGATAATGTTTGAGCTCCACGAATTTTCTTTGACGCAAACTGAATAAATTGCTACTGAAACGCGCGTCTGTTTCAAATACGAAACACCAATGAAGAAACAAAAAACACACGGAGTAAAGAACGCTCAGCATTGTGTGCGTCTTGTTTTTTTATGTTGACTGACTGTGCTGACTTTTTTGTCGACAACAAATCACTTTTTTCTTGTTTTTCAAGTTAAAAACGCGAACACAGATTTCGACGTTCATTCTAAAAGTATAAAAAAGAGTTAAAAAACACATGATTTTCAAAACACGAAAACATTTTCGCTCACCTTCACAGGCGTTATGGGACTCTTGAAGAAGTAGATTTCATCTTTCAAGCATGCGTCCGATAATTTGTACTGCTGCAAAGCAGAATTGCATATATTACTTAATGCAACTGTGACCATTCAAAGATAAAAGATATTAAAACCTTCACCAACAAACAACCAAACAGCTCCTTCATACTTCATACATTAGCTGACTGGTCGATAATTAAATGATGCGTAGATTCTGTTCCGGCATTGTGCTGCGGAGGCCGAGTCTGGACTGCCCAGAACGCAAACATCACAAGTAGTCACCAATAAATCAGCTAATTGCACATGATTTTGAAACCGACTGCATGGTGTAAGCGCGGTTTTTGATCTTGAGCCCACTGTGCGATCATGCTCTGTTACTACATCCAGAGCAATCAACCCGATTTAAAAAACAAACAGCCTGGGTTGCCCGCTGGCTGTCTGGTCGAACGCATTGAAGCAGATCTTCTGGTATGCACCTTGATGCGGAACAGCCGTTTCACGGAGTGCTCGTGCATTGGTGTCGTGTACGGATACGGATTGGCGCTGCTGCCGGCTGCGGCGCCCGGCGACACGGCCGACGACTGCGATAGCGTGTCGTCCTTGTCGGCGCCGTCTCTGGTCGTGTCGTCCTTGTCCAGCTCCGACGACTGGCTGTCACTGCGTTGAATGGCCAAATCCTGCAGCGTGCACGGCAGCGCGCTGTCGCCGGCGTCGCCCGGTCGACCGGGCAGCTTGTACTGCACCACGAACACCTCGCTCTCGGCCACTTCCGTGGGGCGGACTGAAACACGAAGACGCTGTTGCATCAATCATGCTGGCTGACGTTCACGCTGAAGGCGGAAACACCATTTAGTTTTTCGTCCGTACGCACAAACGTCGTTCTAAATCCCGTGCGCAAACTAATCGTGTCCGTAATGCATTAAGATAGCACACACGACACGATTTCTAAATCGCGTGGCCATTTTTTACGTGTCGTGTCCGTGCGTACGCACAAAAAACTAATTGCTAAACGCGCCTTAAAGCTGTGTGAATAGTTTGTAGTGGTTTGCGGCAGTCTTTAAGATACAATAAACATGGATGGAGTGAAGTAAAAACATGGATCATATCAGACGGATGTTTTGAGCTGGATTTCTGGTGCAGTTGCTTGACAGTGAATAGAGCGAAATAAAACAGAAAGAAACCGAGGATGGATGGATGGAAGGAAGGAAGGGTCCAAACACATTCGGTTTGGCATCCGAAGTGGCAAGCTGGCAGGTGTCACTGTCCCCGCTTCACCACCAAAACCAACCAGCCCAAGTGCACCTAAAAACAACCAGAGTGATCACGCACACTGGCAGAAGTGTTTGAACGTGAGCACGGCGCAACGCGAGAGCACCCGTGCCATCGGCACGATCTGGTCGGGCTGCTCGACGCCGAACACTTCACGCTGCAGGAACATCCGCGACGGTTCGTGCTCGACGTCGCTCGGGCGCGCGTAGATCGGACCCGACAGGAATTTGTCGCCGGAGCTGCATGCGAAAAATGCGTTTTTTTACAGTTGAACTCTAAATTATAGGCAAGCAGCTGATTGGTTGTTGGTCACGTGATGCATGCTTTCTGTGCAGGAATTGTTGTGGCGGCGGAGTTTGATTTGCACAAAATCATGCACACCGTAATCACCACACCAA
>JASANC010004835.1:0-13721 GCA_030248135.1 Theristus sp. LFF4_11
TTTTTTGTGTGCGCTGGCCCGGCAAAATGCCGGGTGCAGCTTGCCTTGCCTGCCACAGTAACCTCCGACTGATTCGCAACCGAAATCGCATGGGCTCGAATCACTGGAGCACGCCGAACAGCACACGGCTGTGAAGTTCTTTTTCGTGGCGAGGGTATTGGCACATGGGATGCTCAGCCTTTTATCCTTGGTTGCCAGCTCGAACTTCGATAGTTTGGTTTTGGTACCGAGTTTCTGGAACCAGTTCGACCAGCTACAAATTCAAAAAGCAACAAAACACGACTGACATGCAGCAGCGACCGTGCCCGCAATACGTGCCCATCGAAGCATGTGCTCTGGCGGGCCGCAGCACGTTTGCTTGCAAACATCCATTGTTAAATTCAAAAACCTGAAAATCAATGCCTTTAAGAGCTGAAATCATCGAAAGCACACCGCCACCACAAAACATGAATGCTGGTTTTTGTGCCTGGAATCAAGCTGCACGACGGACAAACAAACAAAAACGAGAAACGCTGTATCAAATCATCAATTTTACTTTTACGTTTTTGAAAGGGCCAGAACAAAATTATTTAATCAATTTAAAAGAGGCACCACGATAACAACAGCAGCTCAACCCACAAATTCGACCAACAAAACAAAACTAGCAGTGAAAACAAAGATAAATGCCGGATAACTGAATTTGCGACATAAAAGGGAATATAAGGTACACAGCAGCAACAGTCAGAGAATGCGCAGCACAATGTTTTCGAAATGATGAAGTATTGCATACACCATGCAACTGGCAATCGATTTACGCGCATAAAAACGCGGCGAAACATTATTCGCGAAAAATACGCAGTTTTAACATGTTTTGAAATCCGCGCAACACTCGTGTAAAAATGTGGGCTGCTGCAAAAAAACGGTGTGGGTTTCTCTGCCTGGCGCTGCTGTTGCACCGAACACAACAGAAAAATAAACAACCTGATATTTGTAACGATCGAACAGTCATCTTATTTCTCATGCATTCGTGGTGGCTTGGTTTGCTTGGACACATGCACACGACACAAACACAAACATTAGAGAACTGTGCAGATGTTGAAATCGTGTTTGCAGAGCACACTGTCTTCAGATGCAACCTTTGTCGTCCAGTACAAAAGCCGCTAATCAGCTGGCCACTCCAGTGATGTCGCTGCGGGAACGTTGAATGAACACTGGAGGAGGTGCAAGGTGCGCTGAAGTCACTGTGCTTGCATGAGCAGATTCGTTCACATGCGTGCAACCGCTGCGAATGTGCCCAACGAATGGATAGCCGGTGGCAAACAGTGCAGTGTTCTGGTCGACCGTTTCACAATCAAGGAAAACCACCAACAACTGAACACAAGACAAGTTACTGCTGACTACGATTGGATATCATTAAAAAGCACTTGAAGATGAAGATACACGACCTCAACAATAAGCGAGTTGGACAGCACTAAATTTTGAATGATAAACACGATTTTTGAAACCAAATGAAAATAACAAACAGAAAACAAAACTGACAAGAAGTTTACGCTCGTTATCAAAAAAAGAAATTCACAACAGTTCATATCCGTCAATCACGTTGACAAAGCCTAAGTTTCAACCGAGTGTCCAGGTTGCAGTTTCCTTCTGATCAGCCAATTGGAAACAGCTAACAAAAAAGAAATCGTGGCATTTTACAACCTTGCACATAACTCGAATCGAAATCATATGAACCTGATCTTAGACAAACAACAGCACCACAAATTATCGACGGTGACTATAAAAAAACAACAAATAACCAAGAAAAGACTCGGTCCAAGGGCACAATAATGGAATACCAAAAACGAAATCACAAAGCAAAACAACAAGGCAACCGAGCTCACAGAGAAAAAACACAAAAACCACAGATCGACTTTGAGTCCTGGCATCGTAATTCGATCACCCAAAAAACAACAATGAAATCAGTTACAATGAGACAGAATCGAAACTCGAAACGGAAAATGTGCCCACAAAAACTCAAACATCTTTCAACGGCGCCAACAACTTTCTCACACCGGCTGAATGCTCGCTTTCGGGAAGCCACACAGATCCGTCGGTGGCAGACGCAGACGCTCCTGCAACAGCCAGTCGATGTTGTAAGACTTTGAATTCAAACAAGCAACAAGCATCATCATCAACCCCAGATGACGCGCCTCCATGATGTTCTCATGGTCTTTCAAAAGGTCAACTGTCCAGTGTCGACCGCCGATTCTAATAGTAGCGACTGTTGAACACCAAATCATGCGTGTTCCATGCTGCTGCAACCAAAGTCAACCACAACGCACGCGTTCTTGCATGTGCGCGCGGCAGCGTGCGCACAGCCAGTAGCAGCCGCCGGTGACGCCCAGCCAGAAGAGCACGAACGCGACCTCGACGTACGCCAGCCAGCCGACCCAGGCGACGCCGTAGCCGTGCATGCTGCGGTGCAGTTGCTCGTAGTCGTCAACGACGACACCGAGGAACTCGATCACCACACAGCCGACCACGACCACCAGCAGATTGCCGCGCCACAGCTGCGTCAAGTGAGCCGGTCGCTTTGGTGCTGCGACTCGAGGCGTTCGCAGACGTGCAATGGAAATTCGTTTCGTGCTTGATGCGGCAATTCAAAATTGCCCATGTCGACCAATCGGATCTCAGAAACGCTGGTCACTCCACCCATTTTGACATGTGGCGGCAAGCGTGAAACGGATTTCCAATCTAGGCGTGCAACGAGCCGCAGAGGCACAACCAGTAGAACAAATAATTTTTTAATAAAAATAAACGCCATAGACCATGCTTAAGACAGGACACTTTCTGATAAACACCACCGTGATGTTGCGTTGTACAAGAAGCACGAAACAAGCACGCGCTGTTGTAATGTGTGCGTCGGCGTGTATGCACGTTTGTGGTGCAACCGTGCAACTATCTCAAGACCGGGACTTTGAGTCCAGTCACTGTTGAAAAGCCGTGCAACCATAAAACCAACCAAGAACATGCGGTAAGGCTGCAGCAGCGTCGCATCGTTCAGCTTCAGGGCCACGATTCCCATGACCGAACTGACCGCAATCACTGAAAATGCTGCTTTTTATGAACAACAGCTTCTCCACAATAGAGGCAGAAACCCGGAGATACTGTGGACCCGATGTGTCATCAAAAACAGCACGCTTGTTCAACGTTGAAAACTGGCGCAAAGCGAGCGCACGTGCAAGGCAGACGGCCACCAACAGTGTCTGCCACCACACGCCCGGCACCACAACGACCACGACGACGGTGGTCGCAGTGAGCACGAACAGCTCCGCCACGAACACCGCCAGCATGCACAGCTGCAACGTTTGCACCGAGCGAGCACTATATTCGTTTGCTTGCATGTCCGACAAAAGTGATTTTCTTGAAAATCTTTGTATTTTTCAAAGCTAACAAATTCACCTTGACCGGCAGATCACAAAAAACGGTGTCAGCTTTGGTCGGTTTCACAACGCGCACCAGCTGCGGCACGGCGCTGAGCGCAGCGGTGGCGTCTGAAAATGGACGTTTCCGAATCAAAAAAGCGAAAACTGGATAAGCATGCGCTTCAATAAGCGACCGGTCACACTTGCCCGCATTTTAACCTTCTCATTTTTGCAATTTTGTCCCACTTACTCGCGGCGGTTTGTTGGTGGCTGGGCAGTTGCCCCAGACCAGTTGCACACAAGCCCGGCTGTTGGTTGGTCGACTGCATTTTCACACTTATTTCCTGGTTTCGCCGGTTTCTTCTCAACCCAAAAGCTGGAAAGGACTCGTTTCGAACGAAAGAACAAAACTGTGCAGACAGCACGGTGAGCGAGTGACGACGCGCAACCTGGAAACCGGGCTAGCAAAAGCACAACCAAAACAATCAAAAACAAAAACGGATTTCACCAGACGTGCCACAAGTTCCCTTCGAAACGTTCCAAACTCGAAGCGTGCAACGAGTCGCAGAGGCAGAACTACAAGAAAAGATATTTTTTAAATAAAAATAAACAGAGGTGTGCACGCCAGACAATTCTAGCCTGTCCCGGGTCGGGTTGCTGCGCGACGTCGACCCCACCACATTTTTTCCCGCAAATTTTGTGTCCCACAGAACTGACCTCTCAAAAACACGGCTACACTGCATCTGACTGTATGCTGTGTGCTTGCAAAAGTCCTGAGGCGAAGAGTCCTTGAAAAAGGAACGTTCTGAGATTCAAAACAACACAGCAGCTTGCATCTCCTGGGTGATCTTTTAACATGCCCGAGTGAAAAAATAAATAGACACTGGGGACAGACTTCGTGAAGCGAAGAAAAATTTTGATAGCTGCTCCGCAAAATACCTTTTTTGATGAACAATTTTTTATGATTTCTGCATTTTGACTGAAAGTTCTACGATGCAATTGTAGGTTTCCAAAAACCGGATTCAAATGGCCAAAAAGATGCAAATTGCACCAATCTGGAAGAAAAAACATGGCAGTAAACCACGAGTGGACAGACAAACAACAACAAAACTGCTTGAAACTAACACAGTGTTTGAAAATTTGTGTTTGTTGTCCAGAGGGGATACCCAAATTTTGATTTCTCGCTTGAAAATAAGATTTGTTATGATAACAAGTTGTGAAAAGTTCTTAGATAATTTTTAAAGTGCTGAAAAAGAAAATTTTACATTTTTGAAGGTTTTTACGTTCGGCAGGCGACTTTGCCTTTGAAATTAAATGAAAAATGGTAATTTGTAAAGTCTTCGCGCAGCGAAGAAAATTTTCAAAAAATAGGTTCTGAGATCGCATTTTACCTTACGATTTTTGAATGTCATCCAAAGTATGTCGGCGTCTATGACACCCATTCAAATTAAAAAAAAACACATGTTCAGAAATGGAGCGAACAAAAAGCTATTTGGACGTGATCGTTGATACGGTTAAAACAACGAAAATATTGTTACATTGAATTGAACCGTTGTCAACAAAACACTGAACAATCTGAAAAACGAACGATGAATTCATGACTGTTGCATGATTGCCATTGTCAAACGAAACATAAGGTGTCCGTCCATGGCTTGCGCCGTTAAAAAATTTCGGATCTTGGGACAAATTTACGTGAAAACATTCTTTTGAAGTCCTCAAAAATTGAGAGAAACGGAAAAAGCGACGCAAACGACCGATTTTTTGCGGTATCCAAAACTATTTTGCGTCATTGGCGCACGATTTCGCGTCAAAAAAAACTGGTTATCTGTACCACTGTAAATGTGCTTATTGCGCAGCGCGATTTCAAATAAAAATACATTGATTACAGCCTACAAAAGTAGCAAGAGACGTACTTTTGAAGATTTGTTTTAGTCAGTCAACTGAAATGTTCGAATTTTTAACTTTTTATTTCATATAAATATTTATTTCGTTTGTGAATATTTTGTATCTTCCATCCGAGGCGCTGCGCGACGTAGCCCCCCAGGCGCTGCGCGACGCGCGACGCTAGCCAGTCCCGGGACACCCTAGGAACACCCTATGCACATCTCTGAAAATAAATGCCATAGACTAGGCTCAAGACAGGACCCTTTCTGCCAAACACCACTGTGTAGTTGCGTTGTACAAGAAGCACGAAACAAGCACGCGCTCTTGTAGTGGACGTTGCAATTCAAAACGACGGCTGCAAGTGATCTGGAAAACGACTACAAACAAACGAAAACGACTACAGTTTCAAATTCAAAGCACAGATAAAATACGTTTGTATCGGCGGTCTCTGAAAACCGCAAATTTGCAAATTTCGAAGTCCATAAATGAGACCCACACAAGAACATTTTTATTAATCTTGAAAATTGAAGTTATACAAAATGCCAACAAAAACATGCGCAAAAACAATTACGACTTGATAGAAACAGAGTTTGCACAGGAAAAATCCGGTTCAAAAAAACACGGAAAAGAAACCGTTTTTTTCTGGCAATATAAAAAACCGGTTTTTACCAACCCTAGATAGAAACAAAGCAAAAAGCTACAAAGATTAGCCTGACCTACCCAAGAAAGAACAATCTTCTTCACATTTCTCAAATTACTGCACCGACTGACAAATTTCAGACCCGAACATTCAACGTGACAACAAAACCAAAAAACACAAGTAAAAAATCAACGTGTCTGCCTGCAGCTCAAACCAAGAAGAATGAAACTAGTAAAACACAAAAATCAAAAACTGAACTGATTCACATTCATCAACCACCGAGCACGGATTAGACAAACATCACCATAAACAAAGATGAGCAAATGGCAAATCTGATGGAGAAGAAAACTAAACGAATAAAATCTGAACTTACCGAACATCTCTAAATCACACATCTTCTCGTGCCCAAGCCCGTTCACACTGTGACACAGCCCGTAGCAGCCTTCGCGCAACCGAACATGTCAGTTGGCGGCAAATTCAAACGGACCTGCATTTGAGTGCAATATTTTTTCCACAATTCAATGGCTGGCTGATCTGCACTCAAACGCAGTTGCGACGGACGGACTGGCTGGCCAAAGCAATCGACACGCTAGATTGTACAGCTTGTACAGCGACAGTCTGCTAAACAGCTGATTTCACTGGGTGACTATGACCATTGACGAAGACACGATGAAATAAACAAGCGGATGTGCTCATACTACACTGACCCGTTCGTGCATGTGCCGCGAGCACTGCATGGTCACTTTGTAGCAGTAGACGGTGAACGCCAAGCTGACTGCCACTGGAAACGCCTCCGCAACCAGCAGGATGCGGTAGTTTGCTGCGGGCGCAATCAGCACGAGCAGATACAACACCAAGCCCAGTGTGCGCAATACCTGCAGCAATGAAATTCAAGGAAATAAAAAAGGAAACAAACAAACGTCTGACACAAAAAAAATTAAAACTAGAAATCACTTCACAAAGCAGTGTTTAATGTAGCCACGCACCCCATACCCACCCAAACACGTTTACCAATAAAAGCTTGTAGAAGATGAGCAACTGCGGGTGGTCACGTTTCAAGGCGACGATTGCCGCGGAGAAGGCGCCGCTCACTGCGGCTGAAATATTAAACACAGTATAAAACTACAGGGTGGCTCAAAAGTTATTAAATGCACCATGCGTTCACCACTGTAAAAAGAATCTAATACCGTATTACCTCTAATAAACCCCCATGGGGGTTTATTTCTTCAGCGACTTCTGGGGGTGGGGGTTTATTTTTTTGGGGGGGGGGGGCTTTATTTTGGGGGGGGGTTTATTTGGAAACCATTTTTAGGAGTGGGCAAAATGGCAAAAATACCTTCCATGGCAGGAAGGAAGTCGCAGAAACTTCTACTCTACATAGAAATTTCCTTTTACAACAGCCTTTTGTAATGAAATTACCATTAACTCATCCATTTGGGGCCTTTGGTAGCACAATTTCATCATTTTCACTGCAACCAGCCACTGAATTCGCTGGGTATGTGTTTCAAACAGGTTTCAATAATCCCCCATGGGGGATTATTTTGGGGGGGGGGGATTATTTGGAAACTTGTCGAGGGGGTGGGGGTTTATTTTTTTGGGGGGGGGTTTAATTTTGGGGGGGGGTTTAATAGAGGTAATACGGTAAATTAGCAATGGCAGACCGCAGATAACAAAAAACGTTTTTTTTTCGCACGTTGTGTGGTTTCATTGTGTTAAAAAACATAGCATCTGAAAGAAAACAATAACCTGTAACGGGAATCAACAACAGCACTGCGTATGGCATCGAGGTGCAGAGTAGAACCAAACCGGTGAAGAAGTTGATGAGAAGAAGAACAAACTCAATAACGAGTAGAATGAACAGGCCACGCTGAAACGTGAAAAAAAATATTACAAACGTTGTGCAGTGCATAAAAACGCACAAACCATCTCAACTAATTGGCATTTTTTGAACGCATCATTTATTGTAGGAGGAGAGTGTTCCAGATCAGCCAGTTCAAAAAGATCAGATCTACCAGGGAGTTGTATAGGTGAGGACAAGATGGTGACCTTGATGTGCACCGCAAAGAAATCGCACGTCGCTGGCATGGAAGGCATCGGCGGCGTCTGTTCGTCCGTCATGGTTGTGCTGCTGCTGTCTGTGGCAGTGGCCTGCTGCTGAAGCTGAGTGCTGCTGCTTGTGCACTCTGAATGTGTTCCAGAGGTTGGGGGGATCAAAATTTAAGCAGACAGATCGCAGAAACGCAAAAAAGGAGTAAAAACAGTCAAATCTTGCTTAAAAATTCAGTATAACGCCTCCCCCCCAAAATAAACCAACATGCTCTGAAACAGAGAGCGCATTGGTTGAAACTAGGGTTGCTGAACAAACAAAAATCGTCATTTTTGTTTTTTTTTAAATTTTGCTGAAAAAAATTGAAACCCCAAAGTTACCCAAATTAATCAGACAGTTAGAAGAACCACGTTTGATGTGCAGACGCCTCCCGATCCCGAACGACCCCCATGGCGCACTTTCCAGCTTTTGTTTCGGTGACCTCATTCACTTCTTTTCCAAACCGATATCGGGTCTGTTCTTGCGCTTTGGACTCTCAAAACGCCACTAATTACCTCCATCTAATCTGAAAGCAGCTTACTGGCTTAAAAGTCGATTAATTAACGTCACGTCACGACACAACACGAAACAGCAACCAAAGTAGCGCTTGTAGACGGTGCAGCTCGGCTTGGACACTCAGAACTCACAATGGAAAATGAATGAAATGTTGTTCATTTCAAAAGTTGTTCAATCCCCAAAACAATTGAAAAAACGGTCCAAAATGTCGATTTTGGACCTGCAAACGGTTTTGCAAGGTAACGTCAAAAATTTTTTTGCTGAACTTTCAGTAAAATTGTGCAAAAATGACCCTTTCAGATCAAATTTTTGTTTAAATGCCTATTTATACCTGACGTATGAAGACGTATACTGCTACGTGACAACGTGAGGTATGAATGGCAGTATGCAATAACACGTGGCCTTACAGTTGAACTCTAAATTATAGGGAATCAGCTGATTGGTTGAGATTACGGTATGCATGCTTTCTGTGCATGCATTGCTTCAGTGGCAGAGTTCGGTTCGCACAGAAAGCAGTATACCGTAATCCCAACCAATCAACTGAAAAGTTCGACCTTGCGAAGTGACGTGCCGAGCCGCATGCGCATACGTCAGGTACAAACACGCCTTAACAACCTCAGTTGAAACATGAAACCTTGCATTGGCTGACTTTCCGCGCTTTTTTTCAGACAGAAACGATCCATCAATACACAGTGATAAAATCCTCATTTCACCAAACAATCAATTTTCACTGACTGACTTTCCAAGGTCTTCTGATTATGGTGCAGATTTTCCAGCGCAATGGGTTTGTTGAATCGTGCGAATAGTGGATCAATAGATGAATCCGTATTAAAGTTCATGGCCAAATCTTTCAATTCCGGAAATATAGATTTGTACACATTCTTAAAAGTGATTATTTTTATTTTTGTTCAGAGGTTGCTTGCAATGAGTCGTTGTAGGTTCCCAATCCGAAACCTAAGCCGTCTTTTGAATTTTTTTATTTGTTCGCGCCCGCGCGCCGGTTTTGGAAAAACCCTGTAAGGTACCAAAAGCCAAAACCAAACTCCAGCGGAAACGAACAGTGGCAGTGCTATCCCCGAGCAGTATCGTGGGCCCAAAAAAATTTTCGAAGGGTGGGTATGGTGCCGTGGGGAGCGGTGCCGACCAAAAAGTGAGGGGGGGGTCCAAACTATGGTAACGTGGGATGCATTTTTTCAAAATTTTCTGTGCCCACCTAAGGTTAAGGGCTTTGAAAAAAATTTTTTTTATATTTTTTTCGTTTTTATTCCACCAAAAAAAATTCCACCCCCCCTCAGCCGAAAATCCTGCCCGTGCACGGGCAGATGCCCGTGTTCGTGTACCCCCCCTCCCCCCTTTACCTTGACACGGGTACTAGACTCCCCCCCACCCCCCTCCGCGAGAAAACACGGGATCGCACCCCCCCTCACGGTGGTCAATCTCATCTCAATTTTTTTCAAAAATAGCGCAATTTTTGCATTTTTCTTGACGTTTGTGTCTGTCCCTGCATAGATTTTGTTGTTTCTGACCAAACAAGCAGCTTGTTTGCACAAAATATTCTGTATTTAACAAGAATTTCTGTGTTTTTCTAAGGCCAAAATTTGGTATTACCCGTGCGATCCCGTGCCAGTGCCGTGCCGTGCCCTTCACGAAATTTTTCTGCCAGTGCACCCCCCATAGTTGTTCTAGGGGGGGGGGCTCATAGTTGTTCCAGAGCCGAGGGGTTGGGGGGGGCCGATATAGATAGCTGGAGCAAATTTTCTAGATAGATAGATAGCTGGAAAATTTTGGGGGGGCCGCGGGGGGGGGCCATGTGACTTTGGGGGGGCCGGTCAAAATTTTGAAATTTGATAGATAGATAGCTAAAACGCTAAAAAGCAATAAAAACAGCAAAATAATGCTAAAAATACACTAAAAATCAAGTATAAACGCGTATTTTACCAAAAATTAGCGAAATTTTTAAGAATTACGAGCAAAAATGGTCAATTTTGGTCAAAAATTGACTCATTTTATGTCTTCGAAGACAAAAATTTTCAGATAGATAGCTGGCTGAAAAATTTTTTTAGATAGATAAATAGCTGAGCCGAAAAAACCTGTCTGATAGAGATAGATTGAAAAAAAATTGGGGTGGGGGGGCCGGCCCCCCCTAGGCCCCCCCTAGAACAACTATGGGGGGGGGGCCGTAATGCATCATTATTAAAACAGGTGCATGTGCAGTAGCGGTGGCCCCTGCCCTTTAACACAGGAAAGAAAAAAATGCAAAAACTAAATTGATCAATTTCACCTTATAAAAAGGCTTGGCTTAGGATTAGGATTAGGTTTAGGATTAGGAACCTACAACGACTCATTGCAAGCAACCACTGATCAGAAATCAAAAAAATCACTTTTAAGTATGTATACAAATCGGGGGGGCTGGGGGGGGGGGGGGCGCCCCCCCCCAAAAATTTTCGAATCTATCTCTATCAAACAGGTTTTTTCGGCTCAGCTATTATCTATCTGAAAAATTTTCTCAGCCAGCTATCTACCGTATTACCTCTAATAAACCCCCATGGGGGTTTATTTCTTCAGCGACTTCTGGGGGTGGGGGTTTATTTTTTTGGGGGGGGGGCTTTATTTTTTTTGGGGGGGGTTTATTTGGAAACCATTTTTAGGGGTGGGCAAAATGGCAAAAATACCTTCCATGGCAAGAAGGAAGTCGCAGAAACTTCTACTTTTCACAGAGATTTCCTTTTGTAACAGCCTTTTGTAATGAAATTACCACTAACTCATCCCTTTGGGGCCTTTGGTAGCACAATTTCATCATTTTCACTGCAACCAGCCACTGAATTCGCTGGGTATGTGTTTCAAACAGGTTTCCAATAATCCCCCATGGGGGATTATTTTTGGGGGGGATTATTTGGAAACTTGTCGAGGGGGTGGGGGTTTATTTTTGGGGGGGGGGGTTTAATTTTGGGGGGGGTTTAATAAAGGTAATACGGTATCTGAAAATTTTGTTTTCGAGGACATAAAATGAGTCAATTTTTGACCAAAATTGACCATTTTTGCTCGTAATTCTTTAAAATTTTGCTAATTTTAGGTAAAATACGCGTTTATACTTGATTTTTAGTGTATTTTTAGCATTATTTTGCTGTTTTTATAGCTTTTTAGCGTTTTAGCTATCTATCTATCAAATTTCAAAATTTTGACCGCCCCCCCCAAAGTCACATGCCCCCCCCCAAAAATAAACCCCCCACCCCCTCGACAAGTTTCCAAATAATCCCCCAAAAATAATCCCCCATGGGGGATTGTGGAAACCTGTTTGAAACACATACCCAGCGAATTCGAAATGGCTGGTTGCAGTGAAAATGATGAAATTGTGCTACCAAAGGCCCCAAAGGGATGAGTTAGTGGTAATTTCATTACAAAGAGCTGTTACAAAGGAAATCTCTGTGAAAAGTAGAAGTTTCTGCGACTTCCTTCTTGCCATGGAAGGTATTTTTGCCATTTTGCCCACCCCTAAAAATGGTTTCCAAATAACCCCCCCCCCAAAAAATAAAGCCCCCCCCCCAAAAAAAAATAAACCCCCCACCCCCAGAAGTCGCTGAAGAAATAAACCCCCATGGGGGTTTATTAGAGGTAATACGGTAGATAGCTAACTGAAAAGAATTTTTCAGATAGATAATAGCTGAGCAAACCTGTTTGATAGAGATAGATTCGAAAATTTTTGAGCCGGCCCCAGCCCCGATTTGTATACATACTTAAAAGTGATTTTGATTTCTGATCAGTGGTTGCTTGCAATGGTCGTTGGTAGCCGGGTTACTGTCTAGGCTAATCCTAATCTAAACCCGAAAACTGCGCGCCAAGGTGAAATTGTTATCAGTTTTTGCATTTTTCTCTACATGTTAAAGAGGCAGGGGCCACCGCTACTACACATGCACCTGTTTTAATAATGATGCATTACGGCCCCCCCCATATTGTTCTAGAGGGAACTAGGGGGCCGGCCCCCCCCCCAATTTTTCAATCTATCTCTATCAGACTTTTTCAGCTCAATATTTATCTATCTAAAAAATTTTTTCAGCCAAATATCTGTCTTCGAAGACATAAAATGGTAATTTTTGACCCAAAATTGACCATTTGCTCGTAATTTATTAAAAATTTCGCTTAATTTTTGGTAAAATACGCGTTTACTTGATTTTTAGTGTATTTTTAACATTATTTTACTGTTTTTATTGCTACTTGTTTTGAAGCTATCTATCTATCAAATTTCAAAATTTTGTTGGCAAAGTCACGTGGCCCCGCGGCCCCAAATTTTCAGCTATCTATCTATCTACAAGAAAATTTGCTCCGGCTCCATATATCGGCCCCCCAGCCCTCGACTTCTGGAACAATATGAGCCCCCCCCCCCCCTAGAACGGCTATGGGGTGCACTGGCAGAAAAATTTCGTGAGAAATCGCAGCACGGCACTGGCAAATTCGCGACAGTAATACCAAATTTTGGCCTTAGAAAAAGAAGCCTGAAATTCTTGGTAAATACAGAATATTTTGTGCAAACAAGCTGCTGACTGGTCGAGCGCAACAAAATCTATGCAGGGACAGATTTTAAACGTCAGAAAAAATGCAAAATTGCGAAAAATTGAAGGATGCTCCGACCCACCGTGAAGAGTGCGATCCGTGTTTTCGCGGAAAGTGAGTCTAGTACCCGTGTCAAGGTAAAGGGAGGGGAGTACGGAGCGCGAGCATCTGCCGATGCACGGAGGATTTTCGGCTGAGGGGGGGGGGTGGAATTTTTTTTTGGTGGAATAAAAACGAAAAATATAAAAATAATTTTTCAAAAACCCTTATAGGTGGGCACAGAAAATTTTGAAAATTCCAGTATCCTTCGTTACCGTAAACGGACCCCCCCTCACTTTTTGTCGGCCCCGCCCCCACCTCCATACCCACTGCTCGAGAACTTTTTGTGGGCTTCCGTTACTGCTCGGGGACGCAAGCGCTGCCACTTGTTCGTTTCCGCTGGAGACTGGTTTTTGGCTTTTGGTACCTTTAGGTTTTTCCAAAACCGGCACGCGGAGCGTTCTAAATAAAAAAATTCAAAAGATTTGAAGCTTAGGTTTCGGATTGGGGAACCTGCAATTGCTGACTCGTGCAAGCAACCTCTGAACAAGAGTAAAAATAATCACTTTAAGAATGTGTACAAATCTATATTTCCGGAATTAGATTTGGTAAGTATGCGTAA